>JBAMYA010046589.1:0-10929 GCA_037176975.1 Arrhamphus sclerolepis | reverse complement strand
GAAAAATACAACATGTTGTTAAAAGAATGTGGTTTTTGGTGAGAAAGAATGATAAGCTTTGTTTGAATTATATACAATCCCAATTCCAGTGAAGTTGGGACGTTGTGTAAAATGTAAATAAAAACAGAATACAACAATCCTTTCTTTTCACCTTATATTCAATTGAATACACTACAAAGACAAGATGTTTAATGTTCAAACTGATAAAGTTTACTGTACAACCCTGCTTCCCTGGGCAGTCTGCAGTTCACACATCAGTTTAAAACAGTCCAGTCTGTGTACATAATTCCATCCGTACCGTCAGAAAGTCAGCATGAGTTGAGAGCTGCCACATTCAACATCAAACCCATATTTGGACAACTGTCAATCAACTAAAGCTGCCAGTCATATCTACCCACATCACACGTTTTCATGTCTCTGATGAAAGAAGAAAATTATAGATTTGAAACCATTTGGCCCAGAAACGCTCCGTTCTCAGTACTAATTTTGCAGTTATAAAGTCCATATTATACACTTCTTTTACGCTTTGTTTCCATTGTGCTGTTATGAGAAGCTGTGGTTTTAGCCAGGAGACCGTTATCATCTTCCTGACAATTAGAAGAAGAACTCTGAGTAATAAAACCTGATTTTCCTCCTCTTTGTTACGTGGTATGATTCCTAGTATGAAATAAGGTACTTCAAGTGGCAATTCTATGTTCAAACATTTTTTAAATCTCTTCCTGTATATTTCAGCAGTATTCTAACATCTAGTTTAGATTGTAGAAAATCAACATTATGCAGATTTTTTAATTCTCTCGACATTCATCAAGGCTCTCCCAGCCTCCTTCTCACCTCTGACCACATTTCCAGAGCACAACCTCTCCAAATGTTATTGATTTTATTTACTTTCCTTGTATCTTGATTTTCAAAAATTACTTTATCCAGGAGTAAATTTGGGCAATCACTCTGCTCCACCCCCACCCGCTGCTCCCCCCTCCCACACCACCATCACCCTTTTTCAGTTTTGTGTGTGTCTATATAAATATATAGCTATAGGAAGAAATCGTACAGCATAAACCTGACAGTCGTCATATCCCGTGCTGGTCTCTATAAAGGACAGAGCACATATGTAATGTTGATTTAACAGCTGGAATATGGCTTTTATTGTTATACTGGTGAAATTATTTCTCACCATTTGTAGGCTGCTCAGGTCCTGCCAAGTCTGGTGCCTCAACGTCATCATAGATGTTACATTCACTGTCAGTTTCTGGAGAAATAAGAAGAAAAACATGAGAATTTAACAAACAGCACAGACTCCTGATAACATCTGTCTGATAACATCAACCTGTGACTCCAATGAGAAGTACATTTAATTCAGTTCAGTTCTATTCATATAAAATGTTTCATTTTTTAAATCATAAATAACTTAACCTGTCTGTATTCACCTTGATGTTTAATTTTGCCTCTCCAGATAAAATAGACGATCACCACCAGGATGATTCCCATAATTATCACTATTACCAAACGCAGAACAAGAACTGGATGGTAGCCTGAAGAAGAAACCACAAGACAAACATGAGAAAAGATAACAACATCTGATATTAACAGTTAACAACAGAATGCACAGGACAGTAAACCTGCCAATGTTTAGGTTTCAAAGTTTACCTCATCATTGTGTTTAGTTTTATTTACTTCTGTAGGATATGTGATGAGGAAATATTTTTGTTTATTTATTTTTATTGAGCTGTTTGATAAAATTAAAGCTGTTAAAAATGAGTTCATTTACATGGACCCACCTTTCATGAAGTTTATATTATGAGTAAAGATATGTTCAGTAAAGCAAATACAAACGATTCATGGATCCAGAAACAAAAACCAAGAGTCACCATGAAAATGAGTTTCCTGTGACAGTCAACATAATGGAACGGTACTGGGAGATGACACTCAGATACTGGAGGAACGGCTGGAAAACAGGTTTATACTGTAGATGTAGTTTGTCTCATGGTGCACACACGACATAAAACTTTATTAAGTCAATCCATAGTTGAAGACTGACGACTTATTTTAAGCTCAGGTGAAACTGCAAACATTAATTTAACATGTAAATTACCCAAATAACATTCACATCTTTTTCTTTGTCATTACCATCAGAGGTTGGAATTAGAGTCAGGATTGAAGTTGAAGTCAGGATTGTCACACTTGCTGTTGGGGTTCTTGCTGAGATCGCTGTTGTTTCTCTTCCTGTGTGGGACGAACAAAATATAAGGAATTGAAATGTTCAGTCTTACCTCCAACTGGATTTACATTTAAGACAGACTCCATGGGTGAAGGTCCGGCCACCAGATGCTAGCCTACAAGCCCCTCCCCCAGACAACTCTTAATGCCGTCCTGTCATATGTTGTTACATTTGAACTGCACGCATTCTACCATTTTATTTCCATCCTCATCCTCTCCATCACTCTGTTCTTCAGATCTGTCCTCCTCATTCCAGGACACTTCTTCACATACGCCCCAATCAAAACATTTCAAATGAAACTGGGAATTTTACATGTGCACACCAGAAACACATGAACACCTGATATGGAAATGAGCAGCAGCTACGACACACGTTCACACACACACAGACCTCTGCTAAAAACTAAACCAAACCAAACCAAACTAAGCTAAGCTAAGCTAAGCTAAACTAAACTAAACTAAACTAAACTAAACAAAGCTAAGATAAACTAAGCTAATCTAAGATAAGGTTAACTAAGCTAAGCGACACAAAATTAAACTAAATTAAAACCAAGCCAATCCAAACCAAGTCAAACAAAACCGAACTAAACAAAGTTAAAACCAAACAAAGTTAAGCTAAGGTAAACTAAACTAAATTAAGCAAAACTAAGCTAAAGTAAATTAAGCTAAACTAAACTGAAATAAACTAAACTAGGGTACGTTAAGGTAAGGTAAGCTAAACCAAACTAAGCTAAACTAAACTAAACTAAAGTAAAATAAACCTAAACCAAAGTAAACCTTAAAAAAACAACGTATTTTACTCCTAAACTTATTTAATTGTTCCCTTGTGAACCTTCCTCCAACAACCACCAATAAGAAAGAAAACAGGTTGCAGAACTGCAGAAAAAGTGTTAAAATACCCACATCAGCTACAGATGTGGAGTCTATGATCTTGTCAGGTTTTCCTGATGTTTAGGCTGTTAAGTTAAAGATAGAATCTGTTTTAAAAACACTTGGACCACGTCAGCCTCAGATCTGAACATGATGATTATTTATGATGAAAAATATTTATGTGATGAGGGCAACAAAATGTTCACACCCTTGGTGCATGTCAGCTGCAGTGATAACATCATACAGGAAACCATTACTTCCAGTCACTGCTGGTTAAAAGTGGTTATTCAAGCTACTGACTAAATGTGTGACATGTTTACTGAATACTATGAACAAACTTTTTTTTAAAGAAATTATGCTCTAATATAAAAAAAAAAAACTTTGAATGAAAGACTGTTTTTTCTTTTATCTATAACTATAGGAACATAAAAATTAAAAGAAAATAGAAATCCAACAGGACAAAATTGGATTTCAACAATTAAGATAAGATGGATAAGAAAATACTTTTAACTAATCCTACTTGTAGGAAATAAGAAAATAGGATTTAAAACATGCAAAATGCACAGAAAAGGTCATAAAATCATAACAAAAACAAATTTCTGTACAAAAATATACAAGTTTATCGGTTAATAAAGAAAGTAATTAATACACAGTTTGAGGGTCATAAAGTACACTAAAGATAAATTGAGACCAAGAGAAGCAACTATGCATATTGTATAGTATGTATAATGTATGGATATTGTTACACATTATGTATATACATATATATACACACACACACACACACACACACACACACACATATATACAGTCTCACAAAAATAAACCATTTCACTTCATTTCCAACTGAGCATTATAGATCAATCTACAAGTGAATTAATGATGGTCTTCATTCACGACTAAAAGTTTTCAAATCACACTTCACTCTGTTTAAACTAAGATTCATGAAAATATGACATGAATAATGTAAAAGTTCTCACCTGCAGTGACATGAGAGCTGAAAATGAAGGTCAATTCATTTTAGTTGTAGAAAGAATCCCATGAGTGTGTTCTTCTTCTTCTTCCTCTTCCTCCTGGATGGTTCCACCTTCCAACTGCTCTCTTCTGGACAGAGATCTTTGATGTTGTTCCCAGCATCTACTGGAGTCACTCTCCCAGTTTGGAGGTACTGTATCTCCCTCCTCTGCTGCTACACAGAGGACGTCCTTCATAGGCCCCCTGTGGGGTGGTGGGCCCGTTCATAGGCCTGTTGCAGGTGAGCACTCGCATGGACCACCTCCCCACTGGGCAGCTGGAGCCTGACAAAAAAAAAAAAAGAGGAGGAAACTGTGACCACAGCAAATGATGAAGTGTTTAACCACGACAAACCCTGAGGCGTACATGAGGGACAGGACCCAGATCCAGCAACGTAACCGTACGCTGCTTCAGTTTCTCCATGGAAGACGCTATCAACATTAGTGGTGATGAACTGGGACGGACATTACCAGCCCCGCCCTGAGGCCACGGGTTGTAACTGTTGTAATTATCAGTTTTCAGTCAAGTTTGAAGGTTTCAAACTTTTAAGAAATAAATGATGGTTTCCATACTGCCATTTTGTGAGTTCTTATTTTTAAGTTTTCTAAAATAAGGTATGTTAAGTGAATTTCTATAAAATTAAGTATGAGTCACTTACTTTGGCAAGGTATATTCAGTTCATGTGACTTATCTTTATTGAGTTCCTGTACACTTTACTGAAGTGGATTACACGATTACAATTTATTTATATAATTTTTCATTCACCACGGTGGAAGAGGGTTTTCTTCTTTTCCATCAAAGGAGGAGAGCAGAGGGCTGCTCGGTGGTGCCGTGGTTAGACCAGGAGGCCCCGGTCCTCCTGCAGCGCTGCTCTGAAACTCTGTGCTGTGTCTTCCTGTCTCTCTCTCAACCCTGTTAACTGTTTTCACACTAAATATAAATAAAAGCCACTGGAGCAAAAAAATAAAACTTAAAACTAATGAAGAAAAAGCAGGAGAGCTGTTCACACTGACCTTAGATGACATGCAGTGAGCAGATCAATCAGACTCACAAACCTTAGTTATGTCTTCATCTGATAATCAGGTCATTTTTTAGCAGTGAACTAAGTTCACTGAAAGTACGTTTGACTCAACTCATTCATGTGTCGCATTTGCTCGACAACGTTCTGTACAGTTGAAGCAGACAGAAGGAACTCACGTTTCTAAGATTAAGATCACTGAAAACCACAACACCCAGACTGCTCAGTCCTGGATTAAATTATCTGTTAGATATTAAAGAACATATTGAACACAGTTTCTGATTTGTGAAAAGTTTATTTGATTTGTGAAAATGCAAAATAGGTTCATTGTCCTCCTTTTTGACAATCAGACCACCTCAGACCTGGTCCCAGTCAAAAACCACAGCACAAGGTCTCCCCCTGCTGGAGGGAAAATTAACAGCCTTCATCATATAATATTGGAGGTGCCTGCAACAACCTGTTGTTGTATCAAGGTAAGGCCAGCAGGTGTCACTGACAATATAGTAAAATTCTGTTTTTTCCTAAATATAGGTCTTACGGCAAATGTAGCTACTTATTTTGTGATATTTCTCATTACAATTTAGATCTGTTAACATATAAACTAGTCAGAGCATTGTGTTGGATGCTTTTTTTTTATAATGGAGTTATATTTTTCCAGGATTTCCAGTCAGTGGACTGAGTTTGTTTGTTCCCTCTTTACTATGCTTTTCTCACAGCACACGCATAAATAAGCACCTATGTGCACACTCAAAATTATCTTTATTATATTTTATTGTCTCTTCACCAGTAGTTTGACAATAAAGAGAACAGAGAGTTTCAAGCATCAAAGATCCACCACCTTATAATTAAATTAGTGGCTCCTCATCTACAACTCATGGTCATAGTTGTTTTCTAAATGTATTTTCAGCAGAAAAATATTTATTGAGAACAACTAGCGGCACCTGGTTCCATGAATTCAGATTTATTGAATAGCCGTGATCTCTGTCATCTGCTTTTTCCCTCCATACTTTTTTTTTTCTGTCTTAATAGGCAAAATAGGAAAACTTCAGCGTGGTGTCAGGGCCATTGAAAATGTCTTATATGACATAAATATTCAGTTACCAGATCTGCCTCAGAATTTCCTAATTTAATCTCAAGCAATTTTAAATCTATATTTGGGGCCTCCAATCGCCACACAGGAACTGAAGGCCACATTACCCCTGAACCCCTTAACTGGGTGATCACACCTTTGACCCATCAGACTAACCCAGTAGTTAGCCTGAAGTTGTTTCCTCCATAACCAGAGCTGCATTTCTCCTGTTTCTACAGATTGGGGAAGACTGCAGCTCCTGTACGAATCCTCAGTGCTTTGGCTTGGACTAATCATCCGAAGCATCCCTCCTGACTCGCTGATACCACACCAAGACCGTCTCGCACCTCTTCCCATTTTAAGTCTGCCATATCCAAATGCTGAATAGCTGCTTTAGTAATAATTTGGATCTTTCAGTTTTTGATTTCACCTCTGCTGTTGCATTAATCACCCCTGCAATAAAAACATCTAGGTCCCTCTTTTCCTCACTTTTTTTCCTTCTCTTTAACAGACTCCTGACTCTGCATCCATACTTTCCCCACTTCCCCCCTGATACTCCTTCCCTTATCCCTCGTCTGCTCCACCCTTTCAACTGCTTCTGCATATGAAACTCTTTTCTTTCATTTTCACATTATTTATCTCCGTCTCCCTTCTCATAACTTCACACCCCCAGTAAGCTGCACTGTGTGCTCCTCCACAATTACAACATCCACACTCCCCATAATCATGAGCCCCTTTACACATTCTAGCTACATGACCAAACTTTTGACACTTAAAACATCTCATTGGTTTGCAATAAAACTCTCACATTGTAGCGCATATATCCAAAGTACAGCTCTGTAGGCATTTCTTTAGTGCTAAACTGAATTAAAACAGATTCAGTTTTCTCTTTCTCAGCCCCCTGAGTCAACCATTTTTCACTCTGAACAGCATCACATTTTTCCTTTAAGCTCTTAACTAGGTTTCTCATCTCCACTCATAAGGGAATCCCATAAATCGCCCCTTTGCTTCTGTGATCACCAACTCTCACAACTGTTACTACCTTTGCTTTCTCAACTTCTTCTAACTTTTCTGCTCTTTCAACCTGTTCCACAGAAATACATCCAATTAATAAGTTACCATCATTCAGAAGTCTTGCATATTTAACTTCTCCTACCTGACTCTTAATTATCTTCGTCAGCTTTATTGGGTCCATATTCTTCACTCCTCCTCCCTCAAATTTCTCCTCACTGTCTTTACCTTCTCTCATCTGCTCTATGGATCTTCCTAGATTGCCAGCTATCAAGATCCTCATCATCAACCAAGTCATCCAGACTCCAACAGTCTTCCCCCTGACTTCTCACCATGGTAAAGAATACTTGCAACTATATCGTCTACCGGACCTATACAGGAATAATCTCTCCCGTTTCACCCTCATCGTTAAAGACTTCTTTATCCTAAAGACATAAAATATCTGTGTTCAGAAATATCAAGAGGTGTTGGAATAACCAGTAAAACAAAGCTTCTGTTACCATATAAATCTCTACATATTCCTGTCTTACTGCAAGCAGTTCCAGCTGGAGTACTAACTGGGAGAGGGGAAACCTCTCACCCTGGGTTGGAGGCCTTTGGTCAGGAGCTGGAACTGCAAGCAGCTCATTTGTTTAACCCTCACAAGGCCTAAAGCCTAACCCTCGGACATTTGGTTTCATCAACCAAGGTGAATAAAGAGAATGCAAGAATGACAAGACAACAAGGAAGGTTGTGGACAGAGGACACTTTTGAGAGGTACATTTCACAGAAGCTTGGCAGATACAAAGTATTTTACCAAAATAAATAACAAAACCTTTGAGTAGCTTATAACGTTTTTTGTTTTTTTTTATGAACACTTCATGAACACCTTTGAAATGATTAATGAACTAGTTTTAAATTGTGATTTTAAGTATACATAAGTACCTGTGCTAACTGCATCGGGTGTAATGTAATGTATCACATAGGCCTCTTAATGTTGATGAAGTAAATAGCCAGTCCCAGTTCAGGTCTCCTAGGACATCAAATCCACTGGGCAGTTTATGTGAAAAGTCAGGCAGTTGGTCCAGCAGTAACATCCTACCATCATCAGATCAGCACCACTGGGCCGTTCAAGGATCTTCAGTTTGTTATTGTTTCAATGCAACAATCAGTCCAGCGACGCCTCGGCATGGCTACACCGCCTCTTCTATGCACGTGATCAGTCCTAAAAAGATTACACCCTTCAATACGAATCATGTTGCTGGTGCAGGTGAACCCGGACTGGAGCTGCTGGGTCTCTACTCAAAGCAGTTGGTGACTGTGCAGAACCCCAGTGGAACGGCCAGGATAATCCGCTGAAGCCATGTAGACTGATGTTAGACTGTTGGCATCAGGAAGCAGCAATGTACCAGAATTTGGAATAATGATCCATAAAAATGTATCTGATCCATAACCAGATCCCTGCTTGTCCTCAGCCATTGAGCTCAGCGCATAAACCAGCAGGTGCATAAACCAGCAGGTAGACCAACTGGTCTGATGCCGTTGATGAAGCAGGACCAGTTCATTTGCTGTTAGATAGTAGGTTGCTGTTTACCATCATCGAGATACTGACTCAGATCCAAATCACAGGATGAAAATTGTCCAGAGTCAGTAGCTCATCAAACACACAAAACACAGACTCAGACAAACTACGCAGACAGACGTGAAAACACCTGTGCTG
Source organism: Arrhamphus sclerolepis (assembly GCA_037176975.1). Taxonomy (NCBI): domain Eukaryota; kingdom Metazoa; phylum Chordata; class Actinopteri; order Beloniformes; family Hemiramphidae; genus Arrhamphus; species Arrhamphus sclerolepis. The sequence goes on along the minus strand of JBAMYA010046589.1, from coordinate 2,034 downwards.
CCATCTTGGAATTGTCCTTGGAATATTTCCAGTCATTTCTCTGCCGGATAACATCGTGTTTGGGATAAATAATATTATTACTATTATCGACTTTCCACTAATTTGACATTGGTGTTTTGCTCTTGAATTTCTTGTTTACCTGTGAACAAAATAAGAAAACAAACAAAATTGGTCAACAAAATGAGAAATCTTGGTCATTAAAATGAACAGAATGTCACCAACAAATATAGAATAAACTTAACTTGATGTATTAAAATTATAACACTTTCCACTATAAAGCTAGATTTCCCAAATAGTTGCAATAAATAAAAATATGCATTTAATAATGCATGTAGACACACAATAACTACAGAAAACACTAATTTCAAAATCTTTGTTGGACTAAAAATGGTAATATCTCACTATTAATCTTCTTTCTCCATAAGTAGAGTCCAATGACTGCCAGGAGGAGGAGGAGGAGGAGGAGGAGGAGTCCTCCTCCAACACCAGCTATGGGACCAACTGGAAATTCTGGAGGAGGAACAGAGTCCAACAGTGATTTCAGTCACATGCCGAACAAATCAAGCTCTGTAGATCTGAAAGTCTTTCCAAATGAATGTTACACTGGTTTCGAAGCTCCTCAGAAGCAGCGAGGTCAGAGAGAGAGAACATATTACTGACACACCTCCAAACGACCTTCAGACCTGACTTTAGAACATGGTTACAGTTTCCTACCAAACAGCACAAATGTGGATCCAGACAGGATGCCGACAGAAAACACCCACAGCATCATAGCAGATGACATTAACCTTTTATGTACTGGAAAAAACCCACAGCAGTTGATAATAATGGTACAGAAAGAACAGAGTAAAACAAAGTACATGCTATTTGGAAACAGAAAATGTGATGATGAAATGAAGCTGGAAATAAAGTATGTTGTACTTGAAAGGGTGTATGAAACCCAGATTTGGGGTATTCTGATTATCGTAGGCTCTGTTGGAAACCAGACATAAAATATCTGTGTTCAGAAATATGAAGACGTGTTGGAATAATCAGTAAAACAAAGCTTCTGTTACCATATAAATCTCTACATATTCCTGTCTTACTGTGCTGAAGTCTGGGGAAACACAAATCTGCAAAAGATGTGCATATTACAGAAGAGTAGTCATTCTGGCTACAGAGATCGCACCAATCACGTTTTTGAAATCGCAGCTACTAAAATCTTTTTAACATAGTTAAAACAGCTCGAGTCCATTACAAGTCAATGACAACAAAGCTACCAAATAATCTACCAAAGCTTTTCAAAGTGAGAGAGGGAGGCTACAGTCTAAGGGGTGAATATAACTTTATCTGAAAAGTACGTGCATTTCTGTTTGTGGGGTAAAGATATGGAACAGCCTCGATGGACAGAAGACAAGAGGACCAACACATACAACATGCACTAAAAAGATGCCAGTATCCACAGTGGGCAATAACCAAAGGAGCAGGACAGGTCAGAAACAAAAAACTACGAAGCACAGAAGGGAGGAAAAAAACAAACCAAGAAACAAGAACACAGAGGAGTGGAAACACTACCGTACATAAGAGGAGTCACAGAACGCATCCAAAGAGCCATGAAGAAATACAACATCAACACACCCATCAAACCACACACAACACTCTGTCAGATACTGGTTCATCCAAAGGACAAATTACATCCAGAAAACAAATGCAATACCATTTACTAAATACCGTGCCAGTCATGCAATAAAACATACGTCGGGGAGACAGGTAGGAGTTTCATTACAAGGAAGCAAGAAGACAGAAAGGAGTGTGAGAAGGAGACTGCAACAAGACTAACAAGAGCAATAAAAGAAAAGGCACAAGAGGAAGACCACAAGTCAGCCATCACTGATCACTGCAGAAGAGTCATGGACTGGGAAAAGGCCAGAGTCCACACCAAAGGAAACAAACACCAGCGCTGGATCAGGGAGGCCACAGAGATCAGGAAGCGGGGCCCGAGGACCATCAACAGGGATGAGGGAGCCTTCATGCTCTCCCCCACCTGGAGCAGCA
>JBAMYA010046588.1:0-10931 GCA_037176975.1 Arrhamphus sclerolepis | reverse complement strand
CATGGCTAACTTGCACATCTGTGAAGGCACCATTAATGCTGAAAGGTACATACAGGTTTTGGAGCAACATATGCTGCTATCCAAACAACGTCTTTTTCAGGGATGTCCCTGCTTATTTCAGCAAGACAATGCCAAGCCACATTCTGCATGTGTTCCAACAGTGTGGCTTCGTAGTAAAAGAGTGGATAATAGACTGGCCTGCCTGCAGTCCAGACCTGTCTCCCATTGAAAATGTATAGCGCATTATGAAACACAAAATGTGACAATGGAAAGCCCGGACTGAACAACTTAAGTTGTACATCAAGCAAGAATGGAAAAGAATTTCATCTACAAAACTTCAACAATTAGTGTCTTCAGTTCCCAAGCTCTTATTGAGTGTGGTTAAAAGGAAAGGTCGTGTAACACAGTGGTAAACATGCTCCTGTCCCGGCTCTTTTTGAACCTGTCGCAGGCAAATTCAAATTGAGTGAATATTTGAACAAAAAACAAAAAATAATAAAATTTATCAGTTTGAACATTAAATATCTTGTCTTTGTAGTGTATTCAGTGAATATAAGTTGAAAAGGATTTGAAAATCATTGTATTCAGTTTTTATTTATGTTTCACACAACATTCCAACTTTGGAACTGGAACACTGGATTTGGGGTTGTAGCAATAAAGTAGCTAAGTTAGCAACACTGCATTTATCTACACAAGTTTGGTGCACAGAAGTTGACTTATAAAGTGCTGAGTTAGCCAAAGAGCTCCTAGATCTCACCTGTCCTGTCTCCACTGCTGTTGATTGACCTGACACTGATTTGACACTCATTTCAGAACTCATAGTCAAAAAGGGAAACTGAGAAAGATCATCTCAGTTAAAGATACTGATTTTTTTGGCTACAGGCTCTATGTTGTGGTTCTTAGATTTTTTTATTATTATTATTTTGATCCTCAATATATTAGAATCTGAATTGACTTCTATTTTTAAGTTGTCTCTCAAGAAGCCAAAAAAAGAAAAAAAAGAAGAAAAAATTCACTTCAATGCATTGTAAAAATTGCAAAAATTGACAACAAAAAAACAAAAAAAGGGATCATTTCATTGATCATCACACTAGTGCCCAAGGTCATGCATTCACATGACCTCTGGAGGAGCAAGCAGGAAACAAGCAGGAAATAGTTTAAACTGGCAGGCTGATGAGTGCTCGAGAAAACACAAACTACACTTGTGACCCTTTGAAGAATGCAACAATGCCATGGAGGGGCTAGCTGGACTCGTGGTTGATGCAGAAGCAATGTCAGAACCTGGCAGACAATCAGCGGGGAGCAGATGAAGAGCTTGTCATGGACATGCAGAAGGTTGAGGCAGAGATGAGAAGACGTGGTCAGAGGCAAGCTGGCGTCGAAACCAAGATGTCAATCCAAGAATGAATGTTGGAGTGTACTGCATGGTGCAAAGACAATCTGGCACTGAATGAGTGAAATAGTGCAGTTTAAATACTGGCTGGCTGAGAAGTAGTGAAGAGCTGCAGTTGAGACTAAACAGGTGTGGGATATTGGAGCTGATGAGGAGATGTTGCAGGGAGGTGAGTGAGCTCAGCCACCACAACATGAGACAACAGGCAGAGTGTGATAGAAGGGAGCTCATACTCCAGCCACAAGAGTTGCTGAGACCAGGAGGATGGGTTCTGGGAGACCAGACAGCACAGAGCAGTCTCCATCTCTTGATTCATGCCCTCTGTCTTTCCATTAGCTTGGGGGTGGAGCCAAGAGGATAGCCTGGAAGACAGAGGAGAATTGGGTACCTCTGTCGGACAACACATCTACAGGGAGACCATGCAGGTGGAAGACGTGGTGCAGGACCAGCTTGGCAGGATGAAATTGAACTTCATGAAGAAAAGAGACCAACGGGCCTGACGTTAGTTAAGTCTCTTGGCTGTGTGGAGATACTTCAAATCCATCCAAATTCGTCTAAATCAGGAACGACTTCTTTGTGCCCTCAAGTCAGTGCCGCCACTCCACTAGGGCCTCCTTCACGGCTAGAGACTTGAGACATTGGCAACAGAGAACTTGTAGTTCTCTGTTGCCAATGTCATAATTCCTCTCAGCAGAAGAAACACCAAGAGAAAAAGGCACTGGGGCGGAGCTTCTGGTCAGCTTCCACCACATCCACCTAACAGTACATCCTCCTCAACCACAAATGGCAATCGCTGACTGGTGCTTGGAGGGTGGGTGCTGAGGTGAAATTAGATTTGAGTCTTGTAAGCCTCATCAGCAGCAGGGGTCCATTGGTATGGCACCTTGGAACTGCTTAGGGCAGTGAGAAGAGTGGTGGAACTGTAGTCACAGATGAAGTGGCGACAAAAATTGGCAAACCCCAAAATATGCTGAAGCTGTTTGTTGGAGTCTGGAACAGGCCAGGCAATGACAGCTGAGACTTTCACTGGGTCCAGCTGGAGACTGTCCTTGGCCACAATGTAACCCAGGAAAGAGACAGATGAGGCATAGAGACATAAAGAGAGTTCTCCAGAAGATGCTGGAGCACAGCCCTCAGATGAAGGACATGCTCACTCGGGTCTTGGAGAAGATCAGGATGTCCTTGAGGTAGACAAATACAAAGCAATTTAGCATGTCTCAGAGTACGCCATTAACCAGGGCTTGGAAGACAAAAGGGCCATTGGTGAAGGGTAATAGCACTTGTAGTGCCCAGATGGAGTGTTGAAGGCTATCTTCCATTTGTCTCTATCATTGATGCAGACCAGATGATAGGAAACGGGGGACCCTGGAAGGACCTGCAGAAGGAGAAGGGAGCAAGACTACAATGTTAATGTTATTAAATAATCCGGGACAATCTGAGACTGAGAAAAGAGGGATAGGATGACGATACTCAGTGTACCATAGGGGTCCCTCCCAACAGCCTAGGCTTGTAGTAGCATAACTCGGAAGTGTTCTAAGAGACTACTAAGGTTTTATGGACAAGAAAGCTCTTATGCCTAATCTTAAATGTAGAGAGGAAACATAGTACTGGTATTGTATTGATATGTTGAAAATGTGTCACAAATGTCCCACAAGAAAAAAGGGAGGACTCATGATAACTGTTAGTGCCAATCTGCAGGATGTGGATTTAACGTGTTACTGTTGTACTGAATAATTTAGATGACTTTCGTTCTCACTTAAGTCCCTTACAACATAAGTTGGTGCACCCTTGCAAATGCAAACAATCGTTTAGTTTTCCACTCTTAATTAATTATAGCCTAGGATACTGCACTCGATAATATTAACATGATTCTAGGTTTCTACTTTTCATTTATTTACCCCTTTATTTTTTAAATATCTGTTCAGTCAGCATCCAAGGTGACATCAGCATCTTCCTGTCATTCATTATCATCAACGTTCAGCATCAGCATCACCACCAAAAAACAACTCAAGCACATTATGCACCCTCTTCAAGATCTTTTATTGACATCTATGATACTTAAATTTAATTGATAACATCTATCCCGCCATGTAATGGTTCCTTAAGATAACAGATGGTACTTTCAGACAGCATCCACCAATAGAAATAAGAAATTAGAGAAAGGTTATTTATAACATGACGGTGATGAATGCTGAACTTCCTATAATTGTCCTTGACCGGCACCAGGAGATATTATTAGACTGGGCAGAAGAGGGAATTAAAAACAGCGATAGATGTTGAAGCAGGAGCTGGAGAGAGCTGAAAATGAGTGCTGCAAAGTGACATGGGGGCTGGAAGGGTGACCCATCTCATGAGGTTGTAAGAGGAGCGGTGCATGACATGGTGAAAAAGTGAAGGACTGGAAAAGAAAGAGAGAGAGAAAGAGAAGTGTTGGTGCTTTTTAAATAGCCTACGTGGAACACCAAATCCCCTCAGCAGCAGAAATCAGCTGACTAACTGCCACTTGCCAGCAGTGGACGGGGTGGGTGGGGGGGGGGGGGGGCAGGGCTTATAACTATCCCGACTGACACATTCACCATGCAGAGACGAGAGCTTTATCCATGTTGGCCCAGGAGAACCCTATCCTGTCTAAACATAGACCTCCTAGTGCACCGATGCAAGACGGAGGACACTGGCATGCACAGAGAGAATGAGAGCAGGCACAGAAAGGATAAGGAGAGTCAGCTGCTTTCTCTGCCGTGCTGCCATTATTCACACATCCATGTCATTTTAATGTCATTTTTAGGCTTAGATGGTGTATACCACTGCTTTATCCAACACCTATCAGCATTCACTCTTATAGACTGAACATAAAGGCTTTTTTTTTCTTTCATAGTGCTTCATTCGATTCAAGGTTGTTATTGGGCAAGAACTCAATTGCCATTTGTGCGGCAAAACAACAACAACAACAACAAGAAAATCATTGTTCAAGGAGTTTTATTACAACATAAAATCTTGCTCCAGTTGTTAATAAAGGGCCACTAAGGTGTTTCCATTTCAACAGGAGTTTTCACTTTTTGGGTCGGAATTACAGGCAGGCCAGTTCCAACGTGAAAACATGATTTTGTAATGGACATATTGTCTTGCTGAAATGTGCAAAACTTACTCAGCTAGACACGGTGTCCATGGTTTCCAAAAAGAATGTCAAATTTTAATTCATCTGACTACAAAACAGTTTTCCATTTCTCTTCAGAACATTTTAGATGAGCTTTGGTCCAGAGAAGACAGTGTTGTTTCTGGATCGTGTTGACATATGGCTTCTTCTTTCACGATAAAGCTTTAACTTATATTTGTGGATTGTAGACAGTGGACAGTGATTTCTGGAGATGTATTCCTGAGACCATGCAGTGATGTCCAGTAGAAACATGACTGTTTTTAAAACGGAGATGTCCAGTAGAGAATCATAACTGTTTTTAATGGAGTGATGTCCAGTAAAATCGTGACTGTTCCTCATGCAGTGATGTCCAGCAGAACTGTGAATTTTTTTCAATGCAGTGATGTCCAGTAGAATTGTGAATGCTTTTAACACAAAGATCTCCTATCAAATCAGGACTGTTTTTAATGCAGTGATGATTACGAGAAAATCATGAATGTTCTTAATTCAGTGATGTCAGTAGAATCATAACTGTTTTTAATGTGGTGATTACCAGTACAATCGTGACTGGTTTTAATTCAGTGATGTCAGTAGAATCATGACTATCTTAAATTCACTTATGTCCAGTAGAATCGTGACTTTTTTATGCAGTGATGTCCAGTAGAGAATCATAACTGTTTTTAATACAGTGATGGCCAATAGAATCACGACTGTTTTTCATGCAGTGACTTCCAGTAGCTGAGCATGAATCATCTTCTTTTCCTATGAAAGATTCTCCTTCTCTCATACCTTCTTTTTGTACTTTTTATAATCATGTCACTGATCAGTTGCCAGTTGATATAATCAGTTGCCATTAGATGGTCCTCCATTTCTCTTTTTTCTTTTTCTGTTCTGGAGCCTCCAGAACTGATTGCGCAAAAGAGGATCCTTCATAAAATGAAAAACATATTGGAACATCTTCTTCACAACACAGTGATTTAGGAACAGAGTGCCTTTAGTTAGAGCCTTCTTCAGATCTACTGACATCTCTGACACTAGCTGACTGGGGGCCGTATAAACTGATCTGCCATCATTTCCTGGTGCTGAAGGTTTTTCATTATTTTCTTGCCTACCCATTAAAATGGTTCATGACATAGTCTGTTTATGTTGCATCTGTATAAGTCATGAAGTCTTCTTTTGTCCTATTTAATCTGGGAAACCTCTTGATGTTAAACTATCAGTTTCAGTTTTATTTTAATTAATATTTGATTACTTTCAGGAAGTGTTGTTTATCTCTTGCAGTCCCCTCTTCTACAATCTGAAAAAAAATGGGTTAAAGCTGTATGTGATGTCTGTTTTCGTATGCATCCATGGATGATGATTAATCATCTTAATATTGAAGGTCATGACTTCATACCATTACTTTAACAGTTTGATGAAGCTCTAAATATCAAATATTCCATGTCTGAAGGCACATTAAAGGGGACCTATGATGCAAAAATCACATTTGTTTTTAGTGTCCTTTTGTATCTCTATTTGGGTCTCTCCTGCTCCTATAAACACTCCAAGCGTGAAAACAAACCATCCATCCATTTTTTGTGAATTAGTGAAATGAATATGGTGTAAGGTATCATGAGCCATTTAGATTCCTCCCCTATTTGAACGTCATCGTAAGGAAGTCACTGGCGCCACCCCTCACCTATCAATACCTTCCAGAGGCCCCACCCACTAGATTAATAGAAGATCCACTGGTATTGTTTTGCTGGTTTTACGAGCACCAACACCATGGCTACGAGAAAAAAGGCAAGCCGCACATGAAGTGCTGTGTTGTTGGCTGCAAAGAATAGCACAGGTCATTACACTTTCTCCCAGCCAAAGGGAACAGAAGAACTGTGTAGCTCAATTTCAATTTCAATGGCCATGTTCCAACAACAATCTTCAAGAACCTTGTGTGTGCGAACCACTTCAAGGCATTGAACTCCTCCACTGTGGAACTCCACACCAGAGCTAAACCAGAGCGGGTCCCTGCTACTTCACGAACCACGTTTACATTTAGCTTGTTCTAAATGGCAAAAAAGAGCAAAATGGAGCTCGTTCATGCTGAACAGAGCTGAAGCAGTCCCGGTTTCCGGACCGGTGTAACGTTATAAAGTAAGGCTACAACATTTCAACAAGCATTACTTTCAGAAAATATCGCACTTTAAAATGACTCAATTAGCTGTGCACTGCATTTGCAATTTGGACTGGAGAAAACAACTGCAAGCAAATGCAGAGCTCGCGGCTACACTTAGCTTGTGCTAAATGACAAAACACGAATGAGCTCCGGCTGCTCCGGACCTGCTCGGACTGCAATACCACTGATGATGAGTGTACTCAATAATAACAGCTCAATAATTTGTTAACCCTCTGTGGTTGCCGATCACATCACTTTTTTAATATGGCTGCATGGAAATACAACATTACCCAGAGTGTTCTGGTCATGAAATAGGCCTGGGTGAGGCGTGGCCAGCAACAGCTCATTTGCATTAAATGGCAAATTCTGAAAGGGACTGAAACTGGCAAGAATAGACCTGGTGAGATCTCTTTATGTGAGAGTGATTTTGTGCAAAGAATTTCATGAACATGTTTGGTATAGCCCAAAGACCTATTCTAACTTGTTGTAAAAGGGGTAAAATAGGTCCCTTTAAAGCTGGTTAAAATGGGAGAAATGCAAAAAGAACAAGCAGAAAGAACAGCACAATATATTCTTTGTTTCTTTACTCTGTTTTTTCATCTCTCCTGAAGTCCAGCTGGTTTCGTGGTTTCCTAGAATAATGCACAGTTTATGAGGCAGGCAGACGGCCATGCTTTATAAATGGAACTGTCTAAAGCCCTGTGCTCGCGCTCCCTCCCTCTGTCAGCCTCTTTGGCTCTCCGCTGCAGTTCATGGCATTTGTGCAGAGATAGTGAATGACCATGACTGGAGCTGTCTTTGTAGGTGCGTTAGAGGCAGGGAGTTGTCAAAGTGTCATTGGTGTTAATTCATGGTTGACTTTCTAAACAGGTGGAATCTCATAGTTAAAGAGGACATGTTATGAAAAAAACACCCCAAAATCTGACATAACAGCTCTGTTAATTTGTTTTAGTTGACTAATGCTCCTTTTTTTTATAGAGTACAGTATAGAGAACAGTATCCATCCATCCATCCATCCATCCACTTTTTTTTTTCCAAGTTAGGATCAGGCCTACCCCTCCCCAGCTACCTCCTCTACCCTTTCTGGGGGAATATCCAGGGCCACCACCCAGTTGGACATGCCAAAACCCCTTCCATGGGGAGTCACCCAGGTCAAAAGCCCAAAACACCTCAGTTGGCTCCTCTAAATGCGGAGGTGTAGAGAATCAGAGTCCCTCGGCTTCATAAAGACTACAGTCTGTATGTTTTTAATTTTGTCTGTTGGCATTCTGTGACATCACAGACCAAGATATCCAGCTTATTTACTTTCACCCAACTTTGAATAATGCAGTATTGGCTGTAACCTGGAAGTGAGTAGCACAGCACTGTTAAACCACTTTTATAAGGAGGGCACGAGATGTACCACTAGCAATTTTTTATTTGCCCAGCAGGTCAGTTCAGATACCCTCTGTTAAAACTCATATATGCCCAAATGTCTTGGCGAGCCAATCAGATCAGTTTATCCTTGTAGTAAGTTTAATGTAACAATGTCAGAGTTGAGACATAGTCTGGATGGTAAACAGCAATTGTTTGCATTGGCTTTGACATCAACAGTTAAAGACTTGGACTTCTGTGACAGTCTCTTCATGATTGTGGTTGATGAGGTTCATCTCATCTACTAATGATAAGGGTTTTGCCCCATGTCTAGTATCAACAGACATAACATGAAAATTCCGCATCTCCCACAACTCTTAAGCCGTCAGTAGCCATTATCAGTTAGAAAACATTTTATTTTGTCTCACAAGTGCCTGACAAGGGAAAACCTTGATTTTTGAAAGCTTCAGGGTGGACCAAGACCAGAACAAGAAACAAAACAGAACTATCTTCAAAAACCAAACCTACCAATCCAAAATAAACAAACAAAAAGACAAACATTTACTTTTCTAACAAAAAAAAAAACAAAAAAAAGGAGAAAACTGGAATAAAAAGAAATAATTAGCGGCCCGCAACTACAAACTCTATATTTTACTGAACGAAATTTCTTTTACAACAGAATCTGAATGTGGCTGGTTGGAAGCAGAGGGAGACTGGAATGAGCCTTTCTGGTTGTCCCACATCCTGGCGTCTTTTTGTCAGCTCTGTCCCATATAACCAAATCCTCTCTGCACAACTACACATGCCACAGCCTGGCACCTGCACACTTCAATTTGCATATTCAATTCAATTCAATTTATTTATATAGCGCCTATTTACGACGAGTCATCTCTAGGCGCTTTAGAAACCCAGAGCTTGACACCCGAGCACATGGCAACGCCATCAGTGCCAAGAAAACCTCCCTCTTGGGAAGAAACCTTGAGCAGAACCCGGCTCTTAGGGGGACCCTCCTGCTGAAGGCCAGCTGGGTAAGAAGGAGATGAGGAGAATAAAGACAGCGGGAAGGAAAAACAGAGGAGCTGTACAATATATAGATTTAAATATATATACAATATGGAGTACAAGAATATATGATATAAAATATATACATTGTAATATGTTAAGGAATGTAATAATTATAGAATATTAATATGTATACATATATAATAAGTTTATGTATAAATATAAACATGTGGTGGTCCACACAGCAGGAGAGTCACGCCAGCGAGCATCTCACAGCAGCATCCATTTGATAGGTGTAGTTGAACGACAGCTTCACCACAATGGCATCACCACCAGAGCATCACCATGAGACTACCTGAAAAAAGAAGAGAGAAGAGACTACGGAAGCTAGACAACGTTGATTCTATTAAATGATTCAGGACAGCCTGGAACTAAGATAGGACAGATGTTCAGTGTCCAAAGGACTTCCCCAGCAGCCTAGGCCTATAGCAGCTTAACTTAGGAGGTGGTCTAAGAGACTACAGAGCTAAAGGCTTTATCGAAAAGCAAGGTCTTAACTCTGGCCTTAAATGTAGAGGGAGTCTGCCTCCTGGACCAAGGTTGGGAGTTGATTCCACAATAGAGGAGCTTGATAGCTGAAAGCTCTTCCACCCTTTCTAGACCTCCAGACTCTTGGACCAGCAAGTAAACCTGTATTCAGGGAGCAGAGTGTTCCAGTAGGACAATAAGAAACTATGAGATTTTTCACATAGATTGGAGCTTTATCATTCAAAGCTTTGTATGTGAGAAGCAATATGTGCATATGTGATCTAACAGAAAGAGATGGCAGTCGTAACAGTAAAATACATCTGGTAAACTTGCACTAATGATAAAGGAAGCTATTCAAGAAGTAACATGAACATGATTATGTATATCTAGCTTATATTGGCATCTCTCTAACACTCTCCCGTTGACTAGTTTGCATCATTTTGAATGTATCACCTTGTTCGTTGTTCTGATTGGTTGTAGCGCTAACCAACTGCTGCAGAGACAGTTTAAGAAGAAACAGCTGGTCTCGCCTCCTGGATGAGGAGGCGAGACCAGCTGCCCTATTTTGAACAATACATGCCATAGACATTAAGACATTAAGTCTTTAGGAAATTGTGTCACTTTCGACATGTCACTATTAAGTCTTATGACATCTGCTTCTCTTGTCCTTAAAACAACACTGCTGAGATGGTAAATCTTTAAACAGCTGCCATCTTGCTTTACCCTGACTAATCATTTTACCTTCTTATCCTGCCCTCATTTCGCTTTCACCATTTCCCAAGTTTTTTTCTCCTTCTCTGGCCCTTTTCTTCTTCTCCTTGGAGCAGAGGGTGGAAAAAATGTTGTTTCTTAATGAATATCAGAGTCTGGTTTGCAACATGTTTATGATTCATATCCTTTGTTATCTCAAAGGCCCCACCGGCTGTAACACTAGTTCCATGCAGGCCCAAGAAAAATGGAATGGCAAGCATCATCCAGCACTTTTCGCTTCCAGTTGGACCAGTCTGAGTAAAAATGATTTGCTTTATAAAGCTGAATTTGCCTGGAAGCGAATCGGTTAATTAATATCGTCTGTGCTGATCTAAAACATGTCATAGCTTACGTCCCAGAGGACAGTCAGTGCTTTTACAACTTTGTGGCCAACATTTTGCAATCATGTTAGCTGTGCTTTTTTTCATCATTCCTGCAAACCATTCTGCGGGGAATATTTTTTTGCTGCGTTTCCCTCCCAACTATTCAGGAGTGGTTTCCATTTTCTTCTATGTATTATAAAAATTATGGATGCTGATATTGTAGCATGTATTTGACAAATTAAAACAGAACTTAAATGAATGGCTATATCAAAATAAGTATTTTATCATTTTGTCTAC
>JBAMYA010046587.1:0-10932 GCA_037176975.1 Arrhamphus sclerolepis | reverse complement strand
GTTTGCATGTTCTCCCCATGCTTGCGTGGGTTCTCACCGGGTACTCCGGCTTCCTCCCACAGTCCAAAGACATGCTTAATAGGTTAATTGGTGTTCCTGAATTGCCCTTAGGTGTGCATGAGAGTGTGAATGGTTGTATGAATGTGGCCCTGCGATGGACTGGCGACCTGTCCAGGGTGTACCCCTGCCTTTAGCCCGAAGTTAGCTGGGATAGGCTCCAGCAGACCTACGTGACCCTGCACAGGAAATAGCGGGTATAGATAATGGATGGATGGACAGTTATATGTATTATTTTCTTGATTAAATATATTCTCACACCAATAATGTATCAATAAATATTTATTAAAATTCAAAATTTACAGAATACAAAAATATAAAAACACATAATTTCCATAAAATTCCACATAACCTTTCTCCTCTTTCTAACAAGTTAATTTGAATTTAAGTGATATTACATAAAAAGCCATATTGACAAGATAACAAATGTTGTCCTCCTAGCTGTAATACATTATAGATTTCTCTTGTCATTCCGAGTAACAGCAACCATTTGAGGAAATGAAGTTTATGCTACTAACAGTTAGCTTGCTAATGTACCAATCAATTCCTGAAGCAATTACTCAGTGCTTCACAGACTTATTTCTTAACAACTATATGAAGCTTTATATGATAATATAAAGTCAACTATATGGTAAAACATTAGTGGGCATGTAACAAACCTTGCTTTGTACTGAATTGAGTCCCATCAGATGAGATGAGAGAACTGTCGGAGTTGAGTTTGTGGGTGGTGCTTGGTTGCGCATGCCCGAACGACAACCCAAAGTGTTGGGTAGTTCAAAATAAACCAACACAACATTATAGAAATTACAACCCAACAGTGAATAACTCCATTCCCAACATAATTAACCTAGCCAATTGGGCTCTCAGAATACCCAGTTCAATGAAAATAACCCAATAAAATTAACCAACAGGCTCAACCTAGCAGTTGGGTTGAAAAAACAACCCTGCATTTCTTTGGGTGAATGATGTAGCTCATCAAATGTACAGTTTGAGAATCGTCAGTCATATATTTCTGAAGATGCAGCCATGGATTGAGTGGATGACACAGAACTTTTGAATTTTCAAAATTTTTAACATTTTTAAAGCTAAACAGGGAGGTGATCGGGGCTGAGGCTGTGGCAGCATATCTTTATGCTTTTCTTTTGTTTGCTTTTGTGTTCTTCGTAACTTCATGTGGTGCAGGGCTATGTGGTGCATCCAAATTGCTGGAATAAACCTTAAAGTATGGATTTTTTCATGGAGTTGAGCTGTCAATTTAGCACCAACGGCTGATGTGATTTTGGCTCAGCTGGGTTCGGTGCTTGCTTTCCTGATGGGAGAATCAGAAACGTTAATCAATAGAGTGTCCACCTTCTTGACTCACTGTCTCTCTCACCTTAAAAACAAGCAAATAAAGGAACAGCTCACAGTCACTGAAACGGAGGAAGGTATAAATATAACTTAATAGCAGGAAGACAGAGCCATGTAGTCTCTGAAGCACCCAGGTGAATATGTCATCATGTAACAGCGTGTTCTCGCTCCTGCTTTGTCTCGTCTGTGGACGTGACACTATCTCTGCTTTTTGTACTTCTTTTCAATCCTGAGGCAAAAACCAAGGTAGGGCAGGCCCTGCAAGAGAAAGGAAAAACCAGGTAAGAGCTTGCAAGGTCAAAGATAAGTGGAGGTATTAACTTGTGGAATGAGACAGAAAGGGACCAACAGAGATTCACATGCACCATTCATTCTCCATTCAGAGATGCTTCTACAAAACTGCACACAGGAGGTACACAGGAACTCTTTCCTCGTCATTAATCACACTGACAGGCCTTTTGTTGTCACTTAGCAGCTATGTGCTGGGGAACATTACTCCTCTGTTTGGGATCCAAACGCATGTGCACTACACACTGCTGCTCCAAATACATATGGGACCATGACATTTACTTCACACAAATTCACAAAGACAGTTGTCATGTTTGTCAATTACAAATTCCTGTTTTTTTTCTTTTGCTAAAATGACAATTACAATTAACACATCAACTATAAAGACAACATCACATACACAAATGGCAATAGTCCACAAAAGGATGATTACGAAAAATAGAAGTAGAACTTCAAATAAAGACAAAAAGTACAACCCAAAATCAGAAAAATGTTGTTGGACTGAATGGAAAAAGCTAACTAACTAATTAGCCATCAAAAAAAGACACTTTACTATTTCTTTGCAGACAGTATGATCCCATGATATTTCTTTTTTTTTTCTTACCAACTTCATTTCATATATATCAGTTGTTTGCATTTCAAAACTGTAATGCATTCTAGGAAAAATGTTGGGACCTTTGAGATGGGATAGGAGGGGTTGTGAGTGGTGCAAGAACATCACGGCACTGTGCCAAGGATGTGTGTGCTGTTCCTGTGCCCTGCGCTGTAGCTAAAAATTGCTCAGCTCGGGTGCAGGGTGCTGTGACGACACCCCAACGCACACAATTACGGATAACCTGACAAAGCACAAAGGGGAAGGGGAAGCTGGTTCTCGCAATGCCCCACTTTCCTGAGCAGTTCAAGTTTGAAGACATCTTGTGACATGTAGTGGAAAAAAAATCTCCAACAACTTGAGCTTAACAGTTGCATTTATATAGTGGTACAGACTTTTTTATTTCTACTTTCAGAATAAAATTGAACTTTTGAAGTGATCAGCTACCCCAACAGCTACATATTGTGTAGTTCTGTGAGAAATACACAATATGTAGCTATATAGGAGTGAAAGTAACAAAAATAAAATGATAAAAAAGAAGTGATGAAAATGAACCGAAAGTAGTGACAAACTGCCATGTGATTTCATGAATGCAAGTGTGATTTGATTAAAACGATTATGTTGTAAAAGTAAAGCAAGCTATGCTTCACTAATAAAAATGTCCAATATACAGCATATACAGTAAAGTATACGGTGGCAAACCTCTGTTTTGTCTGTTTGAACTTCCAAAGGGAAATAACAAGTGTAGTTTATGTCTAGAAATCTAGCTAGCATTTCTGAATTTGCTCAGCAGGGACTTCTAGCTACCACTTGCTGAAGCTCATTAAAATGCCCAAAAGTCTTAGGGAGCCAATCACATCAGTCTGTCCTTGTAGAGTGTCTCTAGAGGGTTTAACATGATGACATCAACACAGCTGAGAAATTGTATTTTGGATGGTAATCTGCAGTCTTTTGAATCAGCTTTCAGCATCTGACAGTTGAAGACTTAGACTTCCATGATAATCTTTTAAGGATTGTGGTGGATGAGGACTGTCTCATTCAGAGATGGTAAGAGATATTCAAGAGGTAATCTGAATATAATCATACATATATCTCACTAACCAGCTAATGTTAGAATGAACGGTTACATTCCATCTGAGAATCAGTGAACTTGTAGGATATGAAGAAGGATAATCAGTTTATCTTGATTACAAATAAAAGATATTCTTTCACGCTAGACTGTTTCTTCAACCTTGGAAATTTCTGGAATGCTTCACTCAGCAGCTGACATTCAAACATGGAGTTATCAGCATTACAACCGCAATCGGTAGTTACAGCCCAATATTTTGATGTCGACTAACAGAGAAAAATAATTAAAAAAAAAGATATAATTAAGACCAATTATGGTGGAGGTAAAATGACGCCCCTGTTACTGACCGGGATTCTTGTACCTTTCCAGACTTTGGATCCACTTCCACGGTGAACGCACAACCAGGTTTGGATTACTGAAAGCTGGATCTCTAGAAGACTGGATTTTCTCAGGGCCGAGAGGCGGCTGAGCTATGGTGAGTTCATTGCGTTCTCCGAACTATCTTAATTCACCAGTTTTGAACCGAGTTTATTTGAGCTACGTCACTCTCATACAGTCAATCATACAATCATAAATATGCTCTGTATCAGGATAAACTCTGACAACTTCTGCAGGCCTAGCTAAACCAACCAATCACCTTGCAGCTCATTCATCAACCAACAACCAATCAGAGAATAGCCTAGTTTCTCATGACAGAGAATCACAGAGATTTCATGGGGTGTCTAAAAAGGCAATTTTTGTAAAAAAACAACATTAAATCTATCTAATGAAAATCAGAAATTGTTTTTGAATTTTGGTACAACAGAATCATTTTAAAAAACAAACTAATGAAAATGGCCTGGATAAAAATGATGGTACCTCGAGAAAAAAATATAAAATAACTTGACCATAGTGACATTTTAAACTAAGGTGTGTCCAATAATCAGCATCACAGGTCTTCATTCCTGCAATCAGTCAGTCTACCTATGCTGTTTAGTTTCATGGTGTGGTCCACACTGAACATGGACAGAAAGAAAATAATAGACAAGCATGGTCAAGGTAAAGGCTCAGAGGTAAAGAGGTCAAGGTACATCCGTGTTGGGTCACACCAAACATCGTACCGTCTATCACTGTTTGAGCCAAAATGGACACCATTGCTGAAAGTAGTGCTGCTAAAAGCATAAAAAAGAGACTGGAATTTGCCAAAATACATGTTGGCAAGCTTCAAAGCTTCTGGGAGAATGTCCTCTGGACAGATGAGACAAAACTGGAGCTTTTTGCCAAATCACATCAGTTCTACGTTCACAGAGGCAAAAATGAAGCACGCAAAGAAAATTAGACTGTAGCGACTGAAACATGGAGGTGACTCGATTATATTCTGGGGCTGCTTTGCTGCATCTGGGACAGGGTGTCTTGAATCTGTGCAAAGGATGATGAAAATCTCAAGACTATCAAGGCATTCTGGAGAGAAATGTCCTGCCCAGTGTCAGAAAGCTTGGTCTCAGTTGCAGACCATAGGTCTTTCAGCAGGACTATGAGCCTAAACACAGCCAAAACCACCCAAAAATGGCTGAGAGAAAAACACTAGACTATGCTGAAGAGGCCTTCTGTGAGCCCTGATTTAAACATCTGTGGAAGCAGCTCAAGCAGTCTGGAGAACCCTTCAAACCCGAGACAGCTGCAGCACTTTGGTCATGAGGTGTGGGCTAAAATACCCTCTGGACAGGTGCAGAAGTCTCAGTGAGAGTTACAGAAATGGTTTGATTGCAGTGATTACCTCAAATGGTTGTTTGTGGTAATCACATAGTTTTTAGTCCAGGCCAGTTTCATTCATTTGTTGATGATTCTGTTGAACCAAAATTCAAACTCAATCTCTGATTTTCATTAGTTCATTTTGAGCATATTTTTGTTTATTACTGCTTTTGTCAGTTATTTTGTAAGTTATTTCTGTGACCATTGTGGGTTTCTCTTTCGTTAATGGAAGGGTACCCATTATTATACACAGTCATTGAAGGGTACCAATAATTTTGTCTGCATGTGTATGTTTTTAATTTGGAAGTGTTCATGTCTGACGCTTCTTCCTTGAAATGATAAATGACAACTTTATGCTGTGAATGATAGAACATGGCTTTGTTTTTATAACATCACTGCTGACTAAATCCAATCACTTCTAAATTGATCACATCTGATAACAGTTTATTACTCCTTTTTCCTCTGTACCACCATTTTAACTGATCAGTTTTCCAATTCACATGTATACACATGTTCACAATTGTCACCTCTATCATGGTGCTTCAGCCCACAGCAGGCTGTCAGACTTCTCCTGATTTGGTCTGAAATACCCATAAAAGCTGTCAGTGTACAGCTGCAGCTTCTGCATGAGCCTAAAACGCTCCCACTTCCTGTATATGTTTGAGGATGCACACACTCTTGTCTATTTCACATCTGAAACCACAGCTTTTCGTTGGTGACAGAAAGATACCTCGTGCATCGATCTCCACTACTCAAAAAAACTTTTGGTTTTGGTTGCCTAGCAACTGGTGCCCTACATGGATGTAATTTACGCCAGTGCATCCTTGTCTCCTGTGCTGCCATACAACCTCTGTCCCAGGAAAAGACATGGCCCTAAATGGAGCATGTGCTGCTCCAAAATCTCCATGTACTTTTCTGATTTGATGCTGCTACCACAAAAGTTTAAATGAGCTTCGCCAAGGGCACTTAATACAACGCTGTATCTTTTTTATCTGTCATCCACAGCAGATGGTGATTCCAAAAATATCCCGATTTTTCTGACCACCTTACATGTTCCTACTGTGTATATACAAAATCCATCCCAGATGCTGTTAAGGGTAATTTGTGAATGCAGCTCAGCATTATATGTAGCTCTGCTTTCCCAAAGTAGTCCCTTGTACATGTGGTTATATCAACTGCTGAAGAATGTCAGTCTTTGATACAGTGTCATCTGAAGGACTGAATGTTAATGGTGTCCAGCTTAAAGCTTCGCTCTTGGCATTAACAGACAGATTTCCTACCAGTGGATTGCACTGTGGATTTAACAAAATGCAAATCCTTTCAAATCTTTCTTTGAGAAAAATTGTTCTTAAACATTTCAATGATTTTCTCATGCTTCTATTGACTAAGTGGTGATCATCTTCCCATGTTTGCTGCTCAGAGTCCAACATTTTCAAGAATATTGCTTTCGTACAAAAAAAAAAGAAAAGAAAAGACAATCAACTGCTGACAACGTGTTTCAAATAATGTTTTATTCAGCCACCTAATGGTCATAACATCCTGCCCACCCCTAGAATATTTTATTAATTCCTGAAGGGAAATTAATTGTTGCAGTAACTGTAATTTTTTAAGTCCCTGCAGTGATTCATTGTAGGTGGTGGTAGCTGGGCCAGGAAGGATCTCCTGCAGCAGTCTGCAGATCTAAAGAGGACTCTGAATGAAGACACTTTCTGTGGGTATTCTTCTGCTGAATTAATTTTCTCTCTTGTATTAATTGTTTCTGCCTGACATGGTTTCTGCCTGCCTGACCCTGTGTAAGGTGTGCGTACTTACTGACCCCTACATCTGTCTTGTCACACCTGTGATCTGGGGTGTATATCCTAATTCTTACTGATCTCTAAAGCAAATCCTTGTTTTTTTGAAGGTGTTTTGATTTGTCTTTTAATAACATTGCGATACCACATCTCAGACATGCCAGGCTATACAAAGTATACCTGTAGTTGCAGAATCATGGATTTCATTTGGCTTGAATTGAGAGTTTCCTCTTGAACTGACTCTGACTCTGTGTTTGGTAGAAAACAGCAGTCTGTCATAAATATCCAAATTACACGTGGATGTTTTGAGCCTTTCTATCATTTAAGACAGTCATTCTCCAACGCAAATGGTGAAAACTGTGAAAAATTACCATTACTAACGCAGGCATTACTTCTCAGTGTGCAAAATAATGGTAACCTTTGAAATGTGAAACAATATGCAATACCTAATTTCTCACCTGATATGCCAAACTATCTTTAAAAGCCACAAACACTTTAACAACTGATTGTATATGAAACCAATAAGGCTGTTTCTAGAGTGGCTGTTGCTTTGTCCGTTAAAGTTTAATGACAGTAAATCTGAATAATTCTCTATATTGTTAGTTGAT
Source organism: Arrhamphus sclerolepis (assembly GCA_037176975.1). NCBI lineage: Eukaryota > Metazoa > Chordata > Actinopteri > Beloniformes > Hemiramphidae > Arrhamphus > Arrhamphus sclerolepis. The sequence continues at coordinate 3,444 of JBAMYA010046587.1, read as the reverse complement.
GCATTTTATTGGCATATAGAAGGATGGCTAAAAATGCATTACTCTGGTGATAAACCTACAACCCCCATCCCAGAGGGAAAAAAAAAGAAGCTTTAAGACATGTAAAGTAATGTTGTTGTAATGCAGACCAGTCTCACACAAAAAATGTAGAAGTAGAAGTAGAAGTAATCACAGAAATGTTATAGATTTAGACAAAGCTCAGATGAGGTTTCTGTTTTCTTTCCTGCCGCTAGACATGAAATGAAGGATTACATTTTCAGTGTATCTAAAATAGTAATAAAACTGTTTAATCACATTTTAAAGTCTGAATTAAATGTCAGAGCTACAGAACCGACACTGAGTCCCTTCTCACTCACTAATGTTAAATGGACTGCAGTTAAATAACACTTTTCTAAGTCTTGTCAACCACTCAAAGTGCTTTACGAGCCACATTTAAACATTTACACACGCCTTACAGCAACTGCCGTAACTTTGAAATATTCTCTTTGGATCCAATCACTTTTTCAGTGTGCATGTTGATAAAAAGCTTGTATTTTCTTAAAATACATCCAAAGGTGTGTCTTAAATAAACTTAACTCAGCCTTCAGAATGCCATTGTTGGGAAATAATAATAATAATTTCTGTCAAAAAGGGAACAGACACTGAAGGATGCTGTCATTTTGTGTTTTGCCTCATCGGCGGAGCTGTAACAGTGCAATACCTGTGGAACACCACATGATATTTGACAAATAAAAAAACGAGGTCATAGTCTGAAATTGTCTTCAATAGTGGAACTAAAGTACAGTACATATTTAGCTTAGCTTGATAGCGCCATTAAATCAAATGCTCTTAATCTTACAGTTCAGCTTGTTAGGCTTAAGCACCAGCATATTTTGCAAATGTTAGTGTTAGTGTATGTTAGTGTCTGTTAGTGTATATACGTAACCTTGAATGGTCATATGTACCCTTAAGTGACTTTACATATCGCCACTTAGGGGCTCATTATTTAGTAATAACAGCAGTGCTTCAGGGAAGAAACATCTCCTTTGGGTCCTGAAGTAATAACAAAAACAACACAATTTACTTTGGACATGAAAAGTGTCTTCCATTAAAGCCAAGAGAAAATAATGTAGAATCTCAATGGTATAGGACTTTTTTCAGCCACAAAACTGAAGTGCTACTTAGGTGCAGGATCCTTACCCAGGCAGAACTTGCATTAAGGCTATGACAACTACAGAGTGGCCGGAAGACTGAAGATGTGTTTATGCTAGACAGGTTTTGTTTAATTCAAGCAAATTCTGCTGCAATTACTCCTTTAATGATGAAGGTTTTATAAGAGTGAACGCTGGTAAATAAGCAGGATAAGAACCCTGAAACCATGAAAGGCCGACCTCAGTCTGCTACTTCTGTGCAAACTCCAGGTTCAGTTTGATTTAAATACGAATATAACAATCAAACACATGAAAATAACCAATTACCTTCTTGTTCTTGTAAATGTAAGGTCTATATTAATCCTTAAAGTTCATTGCAGATGTTGGAACAATCACTTCCTTGTAGAATATCTTCATTTCTGTGAGCAGTACTTGTCTTCTGCTGCTATGTTGACTCCTTTATAATGTACATTTTTAAAGGTCCTTTGTGACATCCCCACTGGTTTAAAAACAAGTAAAATATTAGCTTTTTTTTTTTTGCTCTGACCTAAATATATTTGAGTACGAAGCATCTGTGAGGTTTAATTTGTGCCACAAATATGATCAAGTGTTCACTGTTCATGTCCACTGATTATTTGACCATGTTTATTTAATAAGAACTTTTTTTAAATTTTAACCTAGTAGAGCATAAGAAATACAATACCAGAGTAGATTGCTGACTTGGTCACATTGATTCAACTTTGGTGTATCTGATTGTTTCACGTGTGTTCTACTAATGTGTCGTTGCTGTGTGTTGTTACCATGAGTGATTAATGTGTGTCGTTCGAATGCTGCATTCACACGCACGTGTTGTGTGTGTCTTCTGTGTCCATCATCCGCATTCGTCTACACTTTGCATAGAGTGACTTGTTGAAATGAATTGTGGGTTGTGCCGAGTCCATTGCTTCCATCAAAAGTTAATACATTTTCAACTTTTGATGGAAGCATCACGGCATGCGTCATCCAATGGAATTGTAGCTCCACAGCAAGTGCTAGCAAGTGAAGTCGTACATGGGGCATCTGTGATCGATATGACTGAAAAAGGAGGAAAAATTAATAAAGGAAGTGTCAGAGATAGTGGGTGAATCTGGTATGACTGCATTTGTGTGTCTGTGGACAGCAGTGATATGTAGATGCTTTTAAAGGTAGCTGACACCATATTGAGGCGATGTAGCACATCAGAAGAGCCGTCTCGTCCAGCGAGCGCCAGCTCCCCTCTCTTCTCCTTTCATTCAGCTCTTCCATAGAAGATAGTTATTAGCAGGTAGCTGCCTAACACAACTAATACTCCTCTTCCTGGATATTTCAGCAGTACTTTCATTGTTCTTTTCTGGTCATAACAACACAATCAACCTGAAATGTCGAACATGTTCTCTGTCTGTCACGGCGGGTGAGGCCAGAGCAAGGAATGGACTCAAATGCAGAACTCAATCAGTAAAAGATGTTTATTTTAAAAAGGGATGGATGTTTGATCTGGAGCAGGCTGAGTGCTAGACAGAAAAGATGGAAATGTTCATTGCGTGCACAGACCTTTTGAAGGGCAGGAGCAAAAAGAAAAAAAGGGGCACATACAGGACCTTGTCGCCACTGAAGTGGGCACTAAGTTCTGGCTAACTAGACTACTCCAGTTAGTTTGTAGTTTGGATCAGCATCCACCAGAACTGTGTAAACTCAGCGTTGGACTGTGAAGACCACATAGAAATAAATAAATAAATAAATCCCTAGGGGACCTGGGGGTCTTCCCCCAGAACATTTTCATTTAAGCAGATGCCTTTTCCTGTATTCTGGTGCATTTTAACACTATATTAGCACCAGATAATCCAAACTAGTTCTGTGAGATATCAACAAAGGACCCAACACTGCAACAGTAATGTTTCATAGTACTTCTTGGTCCTAATAGTCCTTTGGTTTAGTGTGTTTTCTTCACCCAAGAGGGCTGTTGTGTTTTGCCGACCTGACCAGTGTGAGGTTATAATCCATTACTGATCTTCTTGTAGATTATAAACCAAGTAGAGCTCTGGGATCTTTATGAGGCAGTCAGCTGGTAGAATCTCCAGTTAGGACCAATCAGAGGAAAATGCATTTAGCTACTTTGCTTCATAGATGGAATAAACTTACTGTCCATGTTAAATGTACTCTAGACACCCCAAGTTAAACCTGGACTTTAGTTTAGTCAACTTATTTTTACTCATCAATTCTAAGCTCTGAGATCTTTAGGTAGCGGTCAGCTGGTAGAACCTCCAGTTAGGACCAAACAGGGTGAAAATGCATTTAG
>JBAMYA010046586.1:0-10933 GCA_037176975.1 Arrhamphus sclerolepis | reverse complement strand
GCGCTTAAGAAACCCAGAGCTTGACCCCCGAGCACATGGCAACGCCATCAGTGGCAAGAAGAAACTCCCTCATGGGAGGTGAGGGATGCACTGTTGAGGTCCTCTTTCTTCTCAAATGGCCTTGGCTTCTATCTCAGCTTCTGTGCCCTGAAAGCTGCTAACAGTTACCATTTTGCTGCTAACAGCGGGCCATTCAGTCGTGCTAAGCTCAGCCATGAGACCTGCTGAGTACTTATTTCATTCTAGATGACACTCCTGCATGCAAAGCTTGAAATGAGGATGTTTTGGACAAAATGAAAAATATTAATATAAAATAATATGAATGATCATCTTTGGTTATCAGAAGCTAAGCCAGCAAAGGTAAAAATGGCTAACTGGGCATGTTCCGCCTGGCTTCTCTGTACTGCTAGTTCAGCCTCTTTGCAACACGGCGCTGTACAGTTTGACAAAAAATGGGTTCAAAAGCTCAGTGTACAAATCGATGGTCACATGGCCTCATGTTTTGTCCACTTATATATTATATGTTTCATGGATCAGAGTGGACTATCCCTTTAATTCAAGATCTAAAAAGTAGTACAATATAAAGCCTGTCAGGAGCAAAAATAATTTCAGTTTTCCCAGAATTTAAATAGTAAAATAAATTTGCAGTTAACCAGGACTTGATGGTAGTTAATCAACCGTTTAACTCTGAGAGATTGGAGCGGTTCTTTGAACAGAGAGCAAAGAAGCTGGATATCATCAATATATAGATGGTAGGAAATGTTGCAAAACTTTGCAATGAAGTGTCCAAGAGGCAACAAATACAATGTAAATAAAACAAGTCAATGGACAAATCCCTGTGGAACCCCACAAGGTAAGGCATTTGATAGAAAGTGTTTTCTGGTCTGCCTAGACTCGTTCTATCCTATCGTAATGACAGTGCTTTTCTGTGTCCATCAAACATCATTCATTGTCATGACACCCACGTCTTTTGCAGCCTGTCTAACAACAGATCATGATCAACTGTGTTGAAGGCTGAACCATCATACAATAAAAATAATAATAGTGCATTGTGTTTTTATAGGGCAGCACAGTGGCTTGGTGGTCAGCACTGTTGCCTCACAGCGAGAAGGTTCCTGGTTCGAGCCTCCACAGGGGACTTTCTGTGTGGAGTTTGCATGTTCTCCCCGTGCTTGAGTGGGTTCTCACCAGGTACTCCGGCTTCCTCCCACAGTCCAAAGACATGCTTGATAGGTTAATTGGAGTTCCTAAATTGCCCTTAGGTGTGAATGTGAGTGTGATTTGTTGTTTGTATGTGGCCCTGCGATGGACTGGTGACCTGTCCAGGGTGTACCCCGGCCTTTCGCAGCGAAGTAAGCTGGGATAGGCTCCAGCAGACCCCGTGACCCTGCACAGGAAATAGCAGGTATAGATGATGGATGTATTTGTATAGCATAAAGATGCCCCCAAAGAGAGAAAAAAATGCAAGATGGTTTATGGAAATAATAACCAGAATCCACTGCTACCAAGACATAATTTCTCCTTCTAAGAATAGCAGTTTCAGTTTAGTGTTGAGTTTGTGAAAGCCTGACTTTTTTTAATTTCTTTTCAGTAAAAAATGATAAAAGTAGCTTAGCAACAACTTAAATTTAGAAATTGCCTTGTAACTTCCAGGGAGAGGTGATTCCAGGTGAGATTTCTTCAACAGTGGTTGAGAGGCATTATTTAAAGTATATAAAATTAATTATACAACCAAATTCAAAACTTTTAAAAACAAAGATGTGGAGACTTCATCAGCAGGACTTGATTAAGCTTTCAACTGATTTAAAAACACATAGTTGTGGTCACTATGAAAAACCCAAAGCAAGCAACTGGGCTCAAACTATCTGAGAGAGTTGTGGCCTCTGGAGCCACAATTATTTAATACCAGAAAAATTAGTAACGAATCAGTAAGATCTGGTAAGTAGCAGGATGTTTATTCCATTTTAACATAGCTGTATGTCATGTATTTAGAATTTATTGTTAATATCTTAGATATGCGCAAAACACATGTCCACATACTTGCCGTATACATGGAGATATTTTCAACATCTGAAGTCGTCTAAGCCAAGGCTCCCCTTTTCTTTTTCCTTCATAAACATGTGCACAGTCACACTGTTTGACAGACAGCTTAACTGTTATATGACTATCAATGAGGCCAGTTATCCTCTCAGCCATTTATTCTAAGGAGATGAGTAATCAGCAGGGTCTAAAATTACCTGTTGCCCTCCTCAAGGTTACATGGACCTGTTTTATGTTAACTTAAAGCGTATCTGATGAGCACTGACAACATTTAGACCAGTTAGCTTCAGGATGGTGAATTTCATATATCCGTGTCTGAAGAGCCGTATCCCAAATCTCTGACAAAATAGATGTGATGGGTGAGTTCATCTTCATAATTTTGATAAGTACCTCCAAAAGGAAGAAGAAAAAAGAGATTCCCTTTCCACAGTTCTTGCTTAGAGATAAAAAAAAAGAAAAGGCTTCTTGGGTATTTGCGGCATAAAAATAACAACATAATAACAGCAACTTTACAGCAACCTATCTTTTTTTGTCTGGCTTGAAAATGATCAGGATGCATTAAGCAGTAAATGTGTAGAAAGAAATGCTGCCTAGCAGACATTTGTTGTGGTCCACATCAACCCGATGTCACCCTTCTGGGGAGGTGCATATCGGGCTGTGGTAGAGTTTACGAGGCAGACAGGGTAGATGTTTATTTATTTATTTTTTATCTTTATTTATAGGATTTTCAGTTCTAAAGTTCAAAAAACAGGAGCAACAAAGTGAAAAAAGGAAGAAAAAAGAGGGGGGAGGCAGCTTTTTTGAATTTTCTTTTTTTGTTTTGATTAAATAAACATTTATCGTGCTCAGTCAGTCTGTAATTACTGATTCGTGAAAAAGAGTCCATGCGATGATGATCTCTTCCATAAAGTAGAGCAGGCTGACATCTGTGAAGGAACACTGCAGTGGGTCCAGCAGTGCAGAGAAACAAAAACAAATTTGATTCATTTCCCTGTAACCTGCTTTCAGATAGCCATTGTTCCATTTCATAATTTTCATGGTTCAACCAGATTCAGCTGTGGGAAATATCAACAATTACAAATCACACCGTTTTAAAGCACCAACAACCCATTTGAGTGTCATCTTGAGTTGTTTACACTCCAGAGCATTGGGCAGATGTTACAACGCAGGATTAGAGGCTGATGATGTCTTTTAGATGCTCAAAACTTTGCAACAAACTTATGATTTAATATTTAAAACCAATGAATGTAATTTGGATTTATGAGCTGTTTATTAAGGAGGACTGAGAAAGGATGGTAAGAAGTAAAAAGCAAAGAAAAAGAGAGTGAGAAGAAGAAACATGAAAAAGAGTCACCAAGAGACCAGATAAGGGGATAACTAAAATTTGTTTCTTTGCAAACAGCCAGAATCTGATTTAAAATGTTAGCAGCAAAATTCCAAATCAGATATCTTTTCCTTCTCTGCCCTCCTAATGCACATCTTTGCTCATCGCTGCATCCATTTGTCTCCCAATCTGCTGTTTGCGTGGGATGTAAGATGGAAACAAGACAGAGTTGTTACATATCCACCCCTCTGTGTCTCTGATGTTATTTCATTTTCCTGTCCCTTTGCTGTTCACCCTCCTTGTCTTTGTATCACTCTCTTTTGTGTCTCCTTTTATCTTCTCATTTCTCTTATTTTCTTATCATTACTCATTTGTCCTCTGTATGTAATTTATGGCCTTTAGCCATTGCGTTTCTCGTTTCCTCTTTCACCTCTTTTTTTTTACTTGCTGCATGGTTTTGTCTGTCTCTGAAGTCCATTTTCTTCTGGTGTGGAAATGGAACGCATCAATAGCATTTTTATTCAGTGAACATTCCTCTCTTATCCTCCCAACAAAAGGTTTCTGTGGTTATTAATTGGTACTGACTTTTTATGGTATAATGCGAAGCAGTGACAATGCAGTTTAGTGTTTAGTTTATTCTCCTTTATGTGTATGTATGTATATATATATATATGTAAAAGTCAAATAAAAAAAGTCTTGTGCAACTTAACTTATTTGCTTTCTAAAATGCTTAAAATTATAACCAAGTCTTGCTCCAGTTAATGTATTCTGAGTGATTTGCTCAAAAAGTCACTACAGATCGCATCCATGCATCATCTATCCTTGCTTCACCATTCAGGGTCACAGAGGTCTGTTTTGGGACTTATCTCTATCAGTGGGCAAAAGGTGGCGTTCACCAGACTGTGGGATGACTCCAAAGAAGTACTGGGAAAACGCCATATAACGCCATATAGAAAAGCCCGGATTTGAACCAAGACCTCATAGCTGTGAGTCAGTAGTGTTTACCATGTAAAAGTTTGAACAAGCATGGCAAAACCATGCTTGTTCAAACTTTCACATCACCACAATTCATTCAGACCACTGCGGTCCACAAACTGATTGTTTATTATTATTCCCAGCTTCAAGTCCAACAATAGAGGTGACCAAGAGTGTTTCTTGTGTCTGTATACGCGTTCCTGTAAACTTGTGAAAAGTTGTCGAAACTGTTCCAGCTCCACCCCCCGCATCAAGCAGGTACCGTTGAAATCCCCGGATGTGTTCTTGCTCTGGGAGTCAAATTCGTAAAGTATGAACTACCAAGTTCTAATTCATAATTTAGCACGTGTGGTACTGAAAAACAGTCTTCAATTAATTTTTTGGTGGACCTTCAGGTTCAGGAGAGATCAAGATTTAATTTAGAATCAGTTTATTTATCTTTTTAAATCCTGTATATAATTTTCCTGAAGTACTGTTGTACATCCAGGTGGTAAGAACCAAACGACATTCTAACCTCCAGGTTGAGGCCAATGCAGAACTAAAAAGTTGAAATTCCTCAACAACTTGGTGGTAGTAGCAAATATTCAAACAAGAACTTTGAAGGCTGAAGTGGAGAAGGGTTCCATGTGAACAGCAGTTGAACATGGGTCAATCAGTCCTAAGGGATGGGCGGTTCCAAAAAAAAGTCAGTCTTCATTGACCCCAGTGTTAAAATGTACACTTTATTGTATTTACTTCTGCTACAAATAACAACCTAGATCCAAAAACCAGTATTGGTCTCCATAGCTAGATTTTATATCAATGACAACAGTACGGGGGTGATTTGTTTATTGGTTTTATTCTACAATGCTAGGTAAAATTGAAACCTGATTATAGCTTCTGAGCTGTGAATAAAGATGTAAAAGAACATAACTGTCAGGATTTGGGCCTCCTCTCTTCCCCCTTGTATGTTTGTCTGTCTGTGTTCCTCAGGTTGGCTCCTCCCCCTCATCCGGCAGATCAGACTCACCTGGTTCACCAATCATCTTCCTGCATATATACCCTGGTTTCCACTCCACTTATCACCAGATTGTTTGGTGTCTTTGTATGGTACAAGAACCCCGGCCCTGTAGTCTAAAGTGTTGGAATACTCTTTCATATCTAACAAGCATTTTCCTTGTGTTCTCAGGATCTCACTCCAACCAGCTTGCTAGTCACGTTTGGATTCAAGCCACCTGGATTTTCTGCATCACTCCTGCTTTCCTCAATAAACTATTCATCCACTCCCATAGTCTCTGCTCTGCTCTTGAGTCCTAAACAAAACCGGGAACTTAATAACTGTTCATATTTTAAAGAGAAAGTGTTTGTTGTGCTGCTCTGTGTGACAGACGTTCCAAATGGAGCTCTGCTAATCCTTATTTCAGCTCTGGCAGTACTCGTTTGGATGTTGTTTCGTTAGCAGCACTTGAAATGAGGGTGGTTGGACTGATTTGATCCAAAGAATGGACTGCAATATTAATTGGCATCATAGCTTTAAATTAGCTAAACCAGTCAAACTAAAATAGCTAAGATGCAGTGACTGGAAAAAGGTGAGTGTGCCTCAGCTGTCTTCCTGCTCATTCACTTATTTGTACCATGGCATGGTGCAGTATGATGAAGAAAGAGGCTTCAAATGTATTCTTCAGAAAACCTATAGGTTATTTGTCACATGGGATTTGTCCAGTTCTTCTCATACAGTCTGTGGTAGTAGCACTAGGCAGTAGTAACTAAGAGACAATATTACATCACAAGGGCAGGTCCTGCTGAATATATGCAATGTTTACTTTTTGTCGTTTGTTTTAGCCCTTTTATGAGATAACACATATGGAGAAAATGAAATATAAAAGCAGAATTGTATCCAACAGTTATCTATCATCTGCATCAGATCTGCACATCTCTATCATTTTAGTTGCTTGTCTCCTCTAGGCAGCGTTTGATGGCTGTGATTGCAAACTTGTCTTAACACTGTTTTCTGACAAACCCACACAGCGATCTAAGGAACATTTTCTAACTGACTAATCCTGTTTCGTTTAGCAGACAGACCAAATGCCTGAAAAGTTCCCCCAGATATTTAAGATGATCTAAATGAAATAACAAGAAGCTTCCAGAGCAACATTAAAGCGGCATAAAGAAACTTTTGCATTTTCCATGAAGAGAGAGTTCCCCTAGGTGTGGAGATTGAGTTATTTTTTTACAATGTCACACAGTCCAAGGTTAATTCTGGTTCAATGTCCTACTCGATAACTTGTTTTCTCTTCAGTCATTTCTTTGAGTCTCTTAGTTGCCTGGTCAAGATGTCCAAACCAGCTCTTTTATTTCTGGTGTTGAGTGATATAGTGCTGTATGCAATTGTGGCAGGAGATGACCAAACATACTTTGGCTGTTCTGTGAATGTAGTAAATGTAGGAACCTACCAAAGCTAGGCAATGCTTCATAAGCCAGCAAACGTTTCTTTAACTGTAGTTGAAATTGATATTTTAACTTAGGGAAAGGCTAACTAAAAGGCTTTTCATAGGCTTAATTATTTTGCTCAGCAGACCATAGTGAGTTTTTGTTCAACTCAAAACAACTGGATTGGCTTCACTGACTCAACTCTGAAAATTATTAAAGTTATAATTTAATTGATCACAGCTCAAATTTAAGTTAAATCCTCTGATAGTTTTTTTTTTCTTTTTTTTTTTTAATCTAGTAGTGCTTACAGTTTCTGAAAATACAAATTTGAGATACAAGTTTGGGAGCGGATGACACGCATCCACTCCTACGGACACTGCTTCAGCAGCATTCTGCTTAAGAGACTTTCTGTTATTTTACGATAAGGCTCTCATTACGTTCGCAGCTGGCCCCGATGTCTTGCTGTGAGGTGTGCGAAGGCTAATGTCATTTGCGTTTGGTGAATTATTCATTCAAGTTGAGCAATTATTGCATGTGCTAGCTAAAAATTCTGTTTAGGTCTTTGAAATATTTGCAGCCACTGATGATTATCTAAAGTAACAGGCATAAGATAAATAACCAAATGAGGAATGTCAACTTCAAGGGCTTCATACAGAGAACGATGGTCATGAATGTAAGATATGAAGTTGTAGAAAAAGCAATGTAGCTGTAGCAAGTTAAACTCAGAGGAGTGCAATGAAGTATGAATATGCTTGTTTTTCTTTAAATCTGACTGGAGCAGGAAGATTATTACACACCCCAGGATTTGGGGTCTGGTGCTGTGATGGCCAGACCCTTGTAGGGAAATTTGAGTAAAGTGAAAGAAAGTCAAGCAGGGCTTCATTTATCAGGATTAACTGCATCCTGAAGGCCTAGAGCTGCACACACCGTAGCAGTTATGCGTGCCAGCACTGGAATAGTAGAGTAGTGGCTACGGGGAACCAGAAGATGGAAGGTAGGACAGAGTTAACATGAAAGAATTTGGGGTACCAACCAAGATAACCAGCTCAAGGGAATGTTTTAGGTTGCTGACTCTGAGGAAAATGAGCCAGAGATATTCTGGCTTGGAGCCCCGATGAATGCCTGCAGAGGCTACATCTGGCTGTAGAGTGGAAACCTGCAGGGTCAGGTAGGAGTGGAAATATGATGAAGACACACTGCTCAGTACGACAGGCAGGAGGAGAGAAATGTGATTTTTATTCATAACCACATGTTTGTTTACATGAGTAATATTGTCTTACATTAGGTGAATTTAAAATGGACAGTTTTTGTTTAACGTTTTCCACTCAACAACTACAAGTGAGAGACGTAAGAACATGCACACTAATGTTCAATGTGTTGTCATTTGTTTCATGTCTGACTCAGAAGAATTTGGGCTGCCAACATTTTTTAGTAGATCACAAACATCTTGCTCCATATTAGTTACTCTGCAAGTTAATCTTTTTTTTGTTGTTGTTGTTTACCTTTGAATCAGACTGAACAATGAACTTGATGTCATGCAGAAAGAAGTGAGAAGTATGAAAGTGATCTTTTTATAAAAATTACTTGCACTAAAATGCAGAAAGCAAAAATAATCCTGAAAACATTCAGTTTGTAAGCTATATATACAGATTTTACTAATTAGGTATAGCAGAAACAAACTAAGTCAGGTGTTTTATTTGTTTTTTTCTTTTGTATTATTAAATACTAATATTGTAAATTTTAGACACAGCAAGCCATTGGGACCTAGTCTGTATAATTTTAAAATAGAAATGTAGTATTTCACTTGCTGATGATTTAAATTCCTCATTTTCTTCAGGTGAAAAATGAGTTGAGATGAGCACTGTAAACTAAGCTTAGGACTTGTTTGTTTATTTATTTTCCTGATTTAAGCATTTCCTCCATTAACCAAACAGATTTAAGAAGACTTTCCATGTTTTTAAGGTAGACCAACCTGCCCAAGTGATAAACTGGTTAGCATGGTAATATGTCTCATCTCAGCCAGTGGGAGAGTTCTAATTAACTTAAGGCATCCCAGAACACTTATTTTCTTCATCCTAATTTAATTTAGGTTAAATGTAGCTAAGTATTTGGCAACACTATGTGTTAATTGCTGTTTCTTATTCCCCTGCTATATTGTTTTGAATTTCCCTTCAGTGATTAATAAAGTATTTTTGAACCGTGAATTTTCCCACTGTGGAATGATTTAAGGCTTGTCTTATCTTATATCTTAACAGTTGTCAAGCCTGTGCACTTGGTTTCAGACAAAAAAAATTCAGAATGACAGCAATTCTCAAAAGGACTGGCAGGGATAAATTACTGTACAACCAGGTACAATGATGTAACTTTGCTCTCATTGGCTTTTAAACCTCAAAAACCAGCACTGGTCCCTTCTGATTAGCAGCAGCTCAGGCCAGACTATAAATACTGTAGGAGCCCCCCTCACCCCCTTTTGTTTTCCTCCTGTAACCTCAACGGACATCATCTCTGTGTCCTGGAACCTGTGCAGTAACTTTGACATCATCTCTCTTGACCTTGTGAGCTGTGGAGGCCTCAACTGTCCCAGCTCCTAATTAGAGCGGAGAGCTATCAGCCAAAGGTCTGCATTCCCATGCGTCACATTAGAAGAAACCCTTCAATCAACTTTATTTCTAGAGCACTTATCACAGATAGAAATCACATTAAATGTGATCAAATGTGGAGCAGAATAAAAGAAGTTTAAAACAAACAAAGCCAAGGTTATTCACTCAACTAAAAGCTTGTCTAAATAAAAGGGTCTTCAGTTGTCCTTTAAAAGAGTCAGTGCTGTTGGTCAGACACATAGAAAGAGGAAGAGCATTCCATAAATGAGGGGAGATGGAATGAAATGCATGATCTCATTTCATTCTTGTTTCAACTGTGGTTGTCAGTTACTGGCCTTTGGTTGCCAATAACTGGCAACCACATCTCCTGTCTGGCTGCAGCTGTGATGGGAGTGTCCTGATGATGTTCGGATGCCCTGCCGCATGGAAACAGGCCCCCCACACACGCCCAAACATCAATATTGCTGCATCAATGTTGTCAACAAAACAGAGAGAAGGTGAGAAAGAGAGAGCCAGTCCTGACTCTTAGTGTACATTTCATCCCTGCCCTGTTAGAGCATATTTTGTGAAGTTGGCTTTATATTGGTGCATCTGTGTGGAAACAACAGAGTAGAATTAGCTTTCTCATCTATCCTACACAACTTAACCTTGCTCAGCTGCTCTGCATGTGATAAGGAAGCCATCTTGTATCACACTCACTCACATTAACATCCACATCCCGTCTGACACATATGTTAATAATTTTATTTCATGCTTTGTTTGCTTATGTGTTGGTTAGTTGGCTTAGTAGATATCAGAATCTCGATCCAAATGTTTTTGCTCATCTTTAATACCGCCATCCATCCATATTCTTCTGCTTGGTCTGTGGTCGAGTCGCAGGGGCAGCAGCCTAAGCAGGGAAGCCCAGACTTCCCTCCCACTTTTTTTAGCTCAACCGGGGGGATCCCAAGGTGTTCCCATGATAGCCGAGAGATGAGGCCCCTCCAGCGTGTCCTGGGTCTTCCCCAGGGTCTCCTCCTGGTGGGACATGCCTGGAAAACACACCAGAGAGGTGTCCAGGAGGCATCCTGACCAGATCCTGGAGCCACCTCATCTGGCTCCTCTTGATGAGGAAGAGCAGCGGTTCTGCTCTGAGCCCTTCCTGGATGACCGAGCATCTCACCCTATCTCTAAGGGAGAGCCCAGCCACCCTGCTGAGGAAACTCATTTTGGTCGCTTGTACTCATGATCTCGTTCTTTCAGTCACTACCCACAGCTGGTGACCGTAGGTGAGGGTAGGAACCTTGATTGACTGGTAAATCGAGAGCTTCGCCTTCTGACTCAGCTCCTTCTTTACCACGATGGATCAGCGCAGTGTCCGCATCACTGTAGACACTGGACCAATCCATCTGTCGACCACCCTCTCCATCCTTCCCTCATTCATGAACAAGACCCCAAGATACTTGAACTCCTCCACTTGGGGCAGGACCTCATCCTCGACCCAGAGAGGACACTCTACTCTTTTCCGACTGAGGACCATGGAATTGGAGGGGCTGATTCTCATCCCAGTCACTTCACACTATATATACATACACATATATATATA
>JBAMYA010046585.1:0-10933 GCA_037176975.1 Arrhamphus sclerolepis | reverse complement strand
TTGATGAAAACATTTATAGTGAGTTCACACACAAGACGTGCTCTGTCTCTGGATTATTGTGCCTGTAGTTGAATACAATCTCATATTTATACGAAGCAGCTGAACCCAGTATGGTACTCATGTTCTACAACTCATTGGTCTTGAGCTGAACTGGTCTTGGTCTCGACTTGGTCTGTCTTGGTCTTGGTCTTGATACTCTCTGGTCTTGGTAGTGTCTTGGTCTCGGTGTCTTGACTACAAGTCTAGACAGTGCTGAGGTTGGTCAAGACTTCAACGCCTTCAGTAACAATGGCAACATCCTCTGGCTCCTGAATCCCGTCTCCTCTGATCGTGTAAATCCCCAGGACCGTGGCTGCAATGCTCCTCAAGATGTTAACTGTATTACAAACAAATACTTCTACAGACGGCTCCATTTTTTATTTTACTAATTTGCCTTTCTAAAAGTAAATGTGGCCACAACTTCTGTCCACCAAAACCTTCACTTAAAAGTGACCTCCAGTGTCAGGTTTCCATAGTACCTTTAGATGATTCAGACTTATTGCGTTCTTAAGTATAAGACAGGTTTGACACCATTATTACAGTGTCTCATCTAATAACATATTTTGGTGTGGAATGGGCTCTTTGAAGCTGGGAAATAAACTTGTGTTGATGTCATCACACTAATGCGATGATAGAGACATTTATCCAAATGTGAATATGGAGAAATTTGTTTTGCATTTTAACATGGCTGCTTTGGTGCACAAGAGAGGAAGTCAAATGGAAACTGCATAAAGTTCTGCAGATTAATACACTTTACAAAAAGGTCCTCCTCAGAATGAATTAACAGTACACTTAACAAGACAAACCTCAAGGAAATCAAAAATAAAGTCTTTGCTACAGAGAAAATGGTTTTGCTTATAGTCCTCACCATCTTTTATAGTCTGTATGAGTTTCAATCACGTCATGAGTATCTTTCTGAAAGAACAACTGTTGCAGAGATTGTAATAAAGGAATATACATGTTCTATTCCTTGGAGCATCTAGTATTTACTCCACTGGCTCTACAACACCAAAATGAGAAACATAATATTGTGTTTTTTTATGTGCTGTAGCTAGGGGCATAATTTGCTATTGCTAAGAAAAAAGGATTAGATTTAGATTCAACTGAGGAAATTTCATCAACTACATACTAGCTTATCATTTTGAAATATTTCAGAAATTGTTGTTTTTGTGACAAGCAAAGATGCTGTACTCAATAAGTAATGAAGCTCTGAAAGGACTGTTTACTGTCTTTGGGACGTGGATAGTATTTTCCAACTTCAAAATGATCTGAACCAAGCAATTCTGCTGAATCATCATAATTTATTTTGTCATGCACATAACTGATGTCCTCAGAGTGAGACAGATATTCTGCAGAACTATCTGACCACTAGTGCAGATTACATCAGTTCTAAAATCATTCAATGAGCATTTATTGTGTTTCCTATTTTTGTGTGTATGAAATGTACTATATATGTTTGTTTTAAATTTACAATCTCGAAACACACATTTAACGGTTTTGTGATGCCCGAGATGTATGTTAATATGTTGAAAAAAACTCTCGCTCTGATATCAAGTCTCTGTATGAGCACATGTGACACTGGAATGTAATTAATTTGGTTGACTTCTGAGTGGTCTGTTCAGAATGATTCTTGGAGGTGTGATTTAACGGCTGACACAGCAAAATAAATGGACATGGACAATCTGTGTATGGACACGGAAAGCGGTAACTGCCCCTTATGTGTCCATGAGTCTGTCTAAAATGTTTTAACAACAAATACCTGCTAGGATATGTGTTATGCCCAAGCGGAGGGCGTCTCAGACATAACATGAGTGATCTGTTGGCTCCCCATTTCCCACATTTTATTGATAACAGAAGAAAATTGACTTCAGGGTGGACCAAGGCCAAAATAACAAACAAAATAAGCCTATCTGGAAATTAACCAAAATGACCTGTCAAAAAACAAAAGACAAACTCTTACCTAACTACGCCACACCAATCACACATCGGAGATGGCCCATGCTGATTTGCATACTCAGCATGGGCCACTCAACAAAACATAACATACAAGCAACACGGCACACATGCATCCACATCACAGCCATAATAAGATGATAAACCAACCACACCAGTGGATGAAGACAACTTCCTCAGGATAATGGAAAATGGCACAGGGATGACGAAAATCACTGTGTGACACCTCTGCCTTTTCGTTCACCTCACAAGCCCCTCCCTAATAGTAGAGAACAGGCCCTCCAGAGACTCTCCACTCTCCAGTGTTCATTTAAACGCAAACCTGCAATGAAACAGCACTTCTTTGACCTTATGCAGAAGGTCATCGATATCCACCAGGTGGGGCCAGCTCCTTAACTGCAGCCAGGGCAAGAGTGCTGGTATTTACCTACCTTTGGTGTATATCATCCCAAGAAACCTGGAAAAATAAGAGCGTTTTTTGATTCCAGTGCAGAGTATAAAGGAACATCACTGAACAATATGTTACCTCAACAACACAGTAGTTGGTAGGCAGGACCCAGATGCAGGTAAGAGTCTTTAATAAAATATGAACAAAAAACATCAAAAAAAATCATCAAAAGGATGATGAAAACAGGCAGATGTGCAGGGAAGGCAGCAGTCAGGATGAGCTGGAAGTCTGGAGGAGGGAAAAAGGTGGTCAGAGTTCAGCTGGGGTACCACAGACAGAACTGTGGATACTTGCATGCAGGTTTAGCTGAAGAACTGGCAGCCTGTGGAGGAAGGAAGGCTCCTTAAGAAGAGCAGAGTAATTGCTAATGATTGCAGGTGGAGAAGCGCAGGTGAGGTGATTAGCTCTAGCTCTCTGCCCTGCAGTTGCTGCAGCTGCCCCGGAGTGCCTGAACAGAAGTAAAAAAAAACAAAAAAAAAACAAAAACATAAACCAACCTCAAGCTGTAGCAACATATGGGTTATGAAAGGCTCAGAACATGGAGAAATTGAGCATGGTAAAGATGCAAAGGAATTTGTCTTTAAAATTTGTTATGTTGACGATGGGCTTGCCTCAGTGTCAAAGGAGGCTGAAGCAATCAATCTCTTTCAGCGAACGAAGATCCTATTGGCTGAGTCCAACTTAAGACTACAAAAGCGCTTCAAATAGCACAAAGGTCATGGAGGTCTTTCCTATGGAAGAACAAGCAAGTGACTTTAAGGACCTCGATCAAGGAGGCGCTTTGATCCTCCAGTGGAGTTTGGGCTTAAGGTGAGAACTTCAGACTGATAGTTTCACTTTTAGAGTGTCATGTGGTGTTAAACCATTCACTCGGAAAGGCATGCTGTCTACTGTTAACAGTCTTTATGATCCCCTCAAATTTGCTTCCCCTATCACAATGCAAGGCAAGACATTAGTAAGAGACATTTCGTCAGAGCAGGATGAGTGGGACACACCTCTCCCACTGGAGAAAGAGACTCAGTGGAAGGCAGAGTGAAGACAGTCTGGAAGGCATGGACTAATTCTTTAACTGAGTTGGAACAGCTTTGCATTCAAAGAGCATACATTCCCAGTCTCAATGTCATGTCGCAAATGGACAGAACTGTGTTTTTGCAGAGGCTTCTACTATGGCTATAACTAGGGAAAATCAAAACTCGCTCCATACCCTATGCATACTGTTCCACGCCTGGAGTTATGTGCAGCAGTGTTGGCAGTTGAGCTGGCAGAATCGATCCAGTGTGAAATGGATATAGAGTTGCAAAAAATCAGGTTCTTCACAGACAGTTGCATTGTGCTGGGCTACATCCATAACAGTTCACTGAGGTTGTATTACCATGTAGCTAACTCAGTAGCTCGAATTCGGAGTTCTACTGAACCAAAACAGTGGCACTGCGTGTTAATTGATGAAAACCCTGCAGACGATGGTACCAGGCCAATTCCAGTTACTTACCTGGCTTCATCAAGCTGGTGTCTTGGTACTCCCTTTCTCAGTCATTTAAGCACATGTCAGAATGGTGAGGTAGAATCATTTGAGCTTGTGGAACCACACTCAGATAAAGACGTGTGGCCTCAAGTTATCTCTCTTGCAATCAAGGTCACAGAGAAGAATCCTGGAGCACAAAGGTTTGAATGCTTCTCAGCTTGGAAGAGTCTTATAAGAGATATGACATGTCTTATTCATGTCAGCAAGTCATTCTCCAGTGAGACTAAGACTGCAGTCAGAGTGTTCTCAAGCCATGACAATTATCCTCAAGGCAGTACAGGAAGATATGTACAAGAAGGAGCTAAGATGCTTAACTCAGGGCATGAATAAATGTTCACCGCCAAAGCCCTCCTATGAAGCTGGACCCCTTTGTTGACAAGAGTGGACAGCTTAGAGTGGGCAGTCAGATACATAAGGCAAAGTTGGAAGACCAAGAGAAACACCCACTAATCATATCAGCTGGTCATCATGTTTAGCACTCTAGTCCGGCACTATCCTGAGAAAGTAGCCCGCCAAGGTTGCCACTTCACAGAGGGTGCATTGCGCATGGCTGGTGTCTGGATAGTAAGAGGGAAGATCTGCAGTATTATATTCAAATGTGTCACCTGTAAGAAACTGAGGGGCAAGTTTGAGGTTCAGAAGATGTCTGCTCTGCCCTCTGACAGAGTGGCTACAGACCCGCCCTTTACCCACGTAGGACTGAATGTTTTCGGTCCCTGGAGCAGTGACCCGGTGAATGCGAGGTGGTGCTCTTGAGAGCAAAAGGTGGGCTGTCATTTTTGCTTGCCTATGTACAAGAGCTGTCCATCTTGAAATTATTGAGTCTATGTTGACATCAAGCTTCATCAATGCCTTGAGGCGATTTCTGTCCATACAGGACCCATTAAACACATCTGGTCTGATAGAGGCACAAATTTCATTGGTGCTTGCAGAGAGCTTCAAAACAACACCGATGGCCCTGAGGTCAATAACTAGCTGCAAGAACAGGGATGTACATGGACCTTTAATGCACCTCATTCCTCATACATGGGAGGAGCATGGGAGAGATTAATAGGAGTGGCTAGAAGGATTCTGGATGCACTGCTAGTGAGAAATGGAGCTACCAGTCTGACTCATTAAGTCCTAACAACTTTAATGGCCGAGGTTATGGCCATCATGAACTCTAGACTGCAAGTCCCAATGTCTTATGATGCTGAGGTGCCTGAAATGCTCTCACTTGCTACTCTCCTAACCCAAAAGGCGAGTATTACTCCTGGGAAGGGAGGGAACTTTAAGTTAGACCATCTATTTAAGGTACAGTGGTGCCAAGTCCAGAGCTTGGCGGACTCCTTCTGGAAAAGGTGGAAAGTGGAATACCTTGCAACTCTTCAACTTTATCAACATTTTGATAAAGGACATTCAAGCAAAACGAATAGAGTGGCCTCTTGCCTTGATAATTAAGGCCATCCCCAGCTCCAACGCTAAAGTCCGTAAAGTTGTGGTGAAAACTCCTATCCAAGGGAAAATTAAGGAGTATCTTAGGCCAGTTAGTAATGTTGTTCTGCTTATACCAAGGGTGAAAGAATAAACAGTGGTATAACATAAATACCAAGCAGGGAGTGTTCTGACTGCTGTTTGTGTTGTAGGGTTAGTGCCATCTGGTGGTGTTCTGTATTACTGCGCAAAACAAAGTTGACAAGTGCACAGGTTGGTTAAGTGTTCTACCACAGAATTGTTTTCTGATCCTTGGAGTAGATATATCAGCGAGTATTTTTTTTTTTTGTTTGCTTGTTAGAATTTAGTATGACATTGCAAGCTTCAGAATGGTGTTTAAATTGATTTCTGTCAGTTGTAAAAACAGGTTAATTATGCCAATGCTAACCGCGAGGCTAATCATTAGCATGGGTTTCATCAAGCTTCACAGCCTGATTTAGTTTATTGTTAGTCCTCATTTATGCTAAGTATGTGAATTGTCACATTGTTTATCTCTGTTTTCTGTATCATTCACACCTCTTTTACTTACTTGTTTGTGGATTCTACTGTAGAATAAATTGTATGTTGCCTTGTTTAAGATCTTTATCTATAGTGGGATACTAGCATCCTTTATAAACCTTTAAAGAACATACTTTCTATTATTGGAAACCTGTAAGAGGGAGAAAATGTGAGCTATATTGTTGTTGTCACAGATATTTCATGTTATTGTAATAGTGTGTTTTCATTTTGTATTGCAGTTTTACAATTTCAGTAAATCACACTCAGTTGGAAGTCAGCTTGCTGAGTCTTTTTGTTAACTATCTGTCTAATAAAACAGAAGACAGACAGAATATAAATTGCTGGGCATCAAGTCTATTCAGACCAGCGCCTACAATCCGTGTATCATTCGTTCTTTCAATTTTCAATTGTCAATCAAAAATTTTAAAAATGAAAAAGTAACATTTTATTTTGTTTTTCGTTTTTAATCTAACACAAAAAAACAAAAAAATGCCTGGTTTTTCATATTTCAATTTTAGACTGTGATCAAAAATATGAAATGAAAAAAATGACAAGTAAAAGCTACAGAAATGTGGTCAAAAAGTAAAGTTTATATGTGTGTGAAAAATGAAGCATGAAGTGCACAGCAAGGTGTGTTTAGGTGTACTAGACAGGAGATGTTTATATTTTCACCTACCTCACCACCTCTCGTATAAATGATGATATTGATGTTCTATGACTTCTGTTTCAGAGTGGATGTATGCTTCTTTGTGATAATATAATACATAAGAGTGGCAAGCAACAATATCGTGTCTGTTTCTTGTGTATGTTGCCACTTTACAGGGTCGTTACACAAGCAGAAGCATAATCTTATGAGCAGCTGGCCAGCAGCCAGGAGCAATGTAGGCTTACGTGATGTTTCTTGTCACCCTGAAGGAGGAGGTTTTTGTTTTATTTTGGCAAAATCATCTTTCAGTGTTGTAAGAGCCAAAGTACCTCGTATTTGCACTATTTTATGTTGTATATTTTCTCACTGTTTTCCAGAAACACTTGGAAAGTTGTGTTTGTAATATTTTTCTATGCCTTTGTGAGCATAGAATGGTTAAATTAAATGGTTCAAAGAAATACAGCTTTATTTGCCAAATAATTCAACTGACAGCTTAGGGACATGGCAGCTTTGTAACATATTAGTCAATAACCACATCCAGGCTTTTCAATATGTAAAAAACAGACCAAATGGTCAGCTTATTTAGTTATTCAAGAACACCTCAAGTTGTGAGAAAGTACAACTAAAACAGTTTTTTTTTTCAGACATATCTTGCAGTTACATTCATTAGGCAGATTAAAACATCTTAAAAAGGAGTATCGTTGTTGTTTACCACATGATTAAAAAGAACAGAAATGTCAGGGTAGTTCTCTACAAAGCTCTGTTCCACATGGCATCTGCCCTCTTTAGATGAAAATGGATCAGCTCCAAAAGCAGACTCCCAAGTCAGTGAGGATCCCAAGTCTTGCTCATACATGTTTGCCACAACAGAAGCACATGGCAGCAGCTCCTCAGAGACTTTAGCTCGGCAGCCACCTGCTGCCAGTTCATTGGGTATTCCACGACCTAAGACATGGAATCAAAGCAATGCACTATTGGTTAGGCTGGATGGATTGGGAAAGAAGATCAATATTTCTTAAGTGTAAATATTCAGTTAAGCATACCTGGGATCTTGTGGGCATTCCATGAAGCCACCACTCTGTCAAGTTCAATTTGGCTTACTTGACATGTCAGACTTGATGTGCAGAATCTTGAAGTGAAGTTATCCTCCAAGTTGACAACCTCTTGGTCCAGCAGGTGCACCAGCACCTGTTTCAGTGGATAGTTCACACGATTGTTCACCTCTGGCCACAACCTCTCCACTTGAAGGTTCTGTTGATCAAAAGTTCAAATGATGTTTTTAGGTGAATTTGGAAATAAAACAGCAGAAAATGTAACAATACAGTATTGATTTTATAAAGAATAAGAAAATCAGAATCATCTTAATATTCTAAGTATGTGACAAACATACAAGTTTGACTCTTTACTTTTGATGTAAAACTATCCAATAATAACATGGATAATAAGGCTAACAAATCAAGCCAAAGGATATTATACAAAAGTATGTAGAAATAAGTATGAACACATAAGGGCACCAAACAAAACATGAAAAGTAAAAAGTAGAAGTCAGCTGTTAAGCTGCAATCTAAACAGATAGTGTGATGTAGATCAACACTGAATGAATGTACATTGATGATTATGTACAGTATATACAGTACATGTCTACAATCTGAAGTGAAAGGAATTCATGTTTGACAGGCACGTATAAAAAAACGTTAAAAACAACATTTATGTGCAATCATGCTAAAAAAGGTGGGGCAGGGAGTCTGTTAAAAGCAGCAAGTGTTCGTTTTTGATTATTGCACTGTAGTTATTGGACAGAGGATTTTTTGTAGATGTTTTTTCCGGGCCAGACACTGAAGGTGACAGTGCATGAATCACCAGTAATTTATATTATCTTTTACAGCCTTCACCCCTGTTGATGTGGTTTGAAGGTGTGGTGGCCTGCTGACATATCTGTATCTTGACAGCATCTCCTGCATGTAAAGACACAAGTAAAATTCCCTTCAGTGATCAACCCTAACTTGGTCCCACCTGCCATGGTTTACAACTGCAGATCTGGAATAAATTAATGTATAATCTATATAGATTGAACCAAAGCGCTCTCCAGCTCAGCGTTTGACCTAAGTCTTTTTCTCCTCAGATCACAGAATCTTCTGATGCTCATTTCCAAGCATTGTATGATACCCATCTGCTGCAACGTGCAGGAAATTTCGGCGTTGCTGTTGAATAAGTCCTTGATGAAGTTAGTATGAGCGCTGGCACGGCCGTGTGCTGAACTGCCGTGTGCAAAGCCATTTCCGGGTCACAAAATCCCGACCAATTAAATATTAAAATCCAATTCATTCCTATGGCCCGTTTTTTCATTTTGTGTTTTTGATCCGAGTCTAAAATTGAAATATGAAAAACGAGACATTTTTTCTTTTTTTGTGTTAGATTAACAAACGGAAAAAAAAATAAAACTTTTTAATTTTTCAATTTTTGACTGATAATTGAAAACAGAACAAATGATTCATGGATTGCCTACCACCCTCAGACTGATGGGTTGGTAGAGCGTCTGAGGAAGACCTAGAAGCAGACTCGAGTCACGCGACTTGGACTCGAGTCATGAATTTGATGACTTTAGACTCGACTTGACAAAATGTAAAGAGACTTGCAACTTGACTTGGACTTTAACATCAGTAACACATGACTTCACTTGGACTTGAGTCTTTTAACTTGAAAAGACTTGCTACTTTTCCCAAAACCCAAAGATTAAAAAGTGATTTGGCATGGACATCTCTCTCTTTGATGTAAAAGTGTCTCTGGTGTGTCTGTGTGCCGTCGGCACAACATCTAATCACATTAGATCCATGTTGTTTTTAGCTAATCACGTCCAACTAATCAAATTGCAGGACAAACAGTGAAGAGAAGCGGTCAAACAATGCGCCACTTGGCAAACAGTGATACCAAAAATAGTTTCATTTGGGTATAAAAACCATGAGGTGGTCAAGAAAAAACAAATTGCAGTTTGCAAAACATGTGGGTCAAAGATTACAGATGGAGACGCAACAACTTCCAACTTCATTCGACATCTGACGTTGCATAAAGAACAGTAAGCTCTGAATGAAAGATAAGTCACTTTGCTAGCTCCATAGATAAACCAGACTGTAATGAGAAATCTCACTGTTAACATTACATTGCAAACACGGTAATCTGTGTCCACTGCGTTCACTCCCTTATTCATACTTTTGTAATAGAGAGCTAGTTTGGATTAAATAAGGTAATTACCACACACAGTAGACGGCTTTCGGCAGCAAACCATAACAAAACCTAATCACATCAAAGTCAGTTTAAATGTACTTGTACACATATTAAGAATTTGTGCAAAATTTTAGCTTGCTGTCAGACAAATTTTTCCGACAGGAAAACGCAGTAAATCTCATTCTCCAGCGCACCAGATTCCATTGAGAAAAACAGCAATTTAACTTTGCAGCACACGGGAGTTGCTGGTCTACTGCTGCCTCATCAGGGTTGTTTATATAATTTTGGTAAATCACAACTAAGTTGAACTAACACCAAGGAAATAAAATAGCATAATTAAACTTACTGATTGAGGTACCACTAGACAAGCAATTTCTGTGTGATGTGAGGTACAATAGATATAATACATATATACATACATATATATTTACAATGGATAGAACTTTCAGTTTCCTGACAGAAAGGACTGTTTGATGGCTAGTTAAAGCAGTGAAAATGCCACGGAAACTGGTATTTTATTAGGTTTGCCTCTTTTTAAACCCCATTTCACAAACCCACTTTTTTTTTCTTTTACATGACATGACCAGCGCTGCAACACACACACACTCATATGGTACACAATACAATTAATATTAACACAATAAGTAATAAAAAGTAGTTTCAAATACAATCCATGTGTTGCTCTGACATTTGTTTCATTTGCCAACCTACAGATTTGAATAGCAGTTGAACAAAAGCATCATAAATGAACCACAACAGCCTTCAATCTCACAATTCCTGGACAGTCATGTAGGACACTACAGCACAAGTCATCCACTGCAGAAAGCTGTCACCAATGCAGTACTGTCCAACTGGATTATTGATTGCAGCTTTCCTGTCTATTGTGGAAAACAATTGTTTCGTCACTTTCTGACAGGACTTGACAGTAAGTACAACCCAGTGTGTCGCAGAATGTTGACTTCAAAAACGGAGAACCTCGCTGAGGAGAGACTTCAAAATTAAACTCAACTGAGCAACACTGACCATGTTTCAGTTACTGTGGACAATTGGTCTGATTGAAAGATAAGAGGATTCCTTGGTGTCACTGTAACTGGATAGAGAAACAGGCAGATGATACAGCTAAAAACTAATC
>JBAMYA010046584.1:0-10934 GCA_037176975.1 Arrhamphus sclerolepis | reverse complement strand
TGGAACACCTCCCGAGGGAGGCGTCCAGGGGGCATCCGATATAGATGCCCGAGCCACCTCAGCTGGCTCCTCTCGATTTGGAGGAGCAGCGGCTCAACTCCGAGCTCCTCACCGTATCTCTAAGGGAGCGCCCCACCACCCTGTGGAGGAAGCTCATCTCAGCTGCTTGTATCCGGGATCATGTTCTTTCGGTCATGACCCAAAGTTCATGACCATAGGTGAGGATAGGAATGTAGGATTGACCAGTAAATCGAGAGCTTAGCCTTTCGGCTCTGGAGGAACTGTGGAGGAGTTTAAGTATCTCGAAGACCTAAATGTTCATTACAAAAACCTCCAAGAGCTGCATCTCAGAGCAACAGGCCTCACCGTGTATGTTAGGGCTTGTTTGTCTGGGTCGCAAACAGAAATGTGACTTGTGTTAACAAAACTGCATCTGAACAAACAACAAATCTTCTGGACCACGTCCTAAGGACAGATGAGACCAAAGTGAAGCTGTCTCACCTTAATTCCCAGTGCTGTATTTCAGCAGAAACACAGTTCATACCCACTGTTAAGCACGGAGGTGGGAGAATGATGGTTGGTGGTTGTTTTGCAGCGACGCTGTATATCAGAGCATTTTAAAGGAACATATAAGGTCTGGCAGCTGAAACTGGGTCATGCAACAGGACAATGATCTGAAGCACACCAGCAAATATACATCCGAATAACAGACAAAAGGGATCGAAGCTGTAGAGAGGACTCGTCAAAGTCCAGACCTCGACCCAACTAAAAATTAACTGAAACTACTTTGTAATCAGAATGTCTGTCTAAGGTTGTATTGGTCTGATACCAAGCTCCCAATGTCTAAAAGTCTGACACTTTAACCCTTCTTAGGGTAAGAAACCGATAACAGCAGCATCTTCACACCTCCAGATAACGCTGACCCCAGGGACCCACGTCCACCACACCAACGTTCACGGGTCAGTTTCTTCAGCGTGAACCGCGTTTTTCTTTCCATGTTCACCTTCATTTACTGCACATCTTGACCTAATGCAGTGATAAATGTGCTGGCGAGACCTTCATTAGACTCTGTCACCCATAAAAATGTCATAATCCACTTCAAAAGGACGGTGCGCCCTTAAAAAAAACAATCTATATGTATTAGATTGACTTCTGCTGCAGCCATCCATATTGATACACGATGCAGGGTTTCAGAATGGTTACACCTGCTATATTTATTCACACTAACACACACATCCTTCAAACAAAAACTGCTTCATCTTCTATCAATCCATTTTCTTCTGTCTTATAATAGCAAATAAAAATCTGTTTCCAATGATAATCTAAAAATAGAAATAAAAAAGACAGGGGCAAATGTAAAAAAAAGTCAAAGTCATTATATTAGATATTAAAAATGGCAAATTATGACCTTCATAACTGGTTGAATATTTACATCTAAATGTATATTTAGCAGTTCAGAAATGCACAAATCTGGAGATTCATTCTTTGATGATGCATGATATGTTTACAACAGGGATTAAAGATTAATAGATTTAAAAGAGAGACAACGAAAGTTAAAGCTGAAAACAAATAATTAATGCATGTGCTCTCTGGGTTCTCGTGTTTTTTCCTGCTGGAAATAAATGCCTCCGGATTCGACTCCAGGTCTCCAAGGACGCGGGAATCTAAAACTTTTACTGAAACTGCTGCGACGCAGAAAAGAGGGAAGATTTCTGAGGAGACCAAGTGCAGGAGGTGTTAGACTGAGTGTACAGGTGCTTATTACGCTGACATTAAGAGCAAACCTGATTCAATAAGAGCCTATTACATTTGTATTCTGCAGGGGGCGACATATTTGAGGGAAGCAGCGTGTCATGTAAACATGGGAGAGTGGACCAATTACACTTCCGCGCTAGCATAACCGTGTACGCCTGTCTCTGGGAGGGTGTATGGAAGAGAAACTACAGCCAGAGGCGTAGACTTCGCACCACAACGACTGTGGGCAAGAGGCTGATGTGAGGCGTGCAGTTCTCTGAGCGACCACTAGGGGCTGGTTCCAATACCAGGTCAAACATCTAAACATTGTTACTCTTTGCGGCAGAAATGAGCACATTTACAGCCTGGTACAAACATGGTTTTGGTCTCTATAGATACTTATACATCCATGAAAACTGTGCAAGGGTGGATTTTCTTTCCATCATCAGTTAAATTATAAACAGCCACAAATCTCTATTTTCCCTGATGGAACCTCAAGGGATCAGTAAAGTTTTATCTAATCTAAATGTATGTATAATTTTTTTAATGGTGTTACGCACTAGCTATTGTCATCTTAGTGTCCTAACACTTTTCCACATTTTTCATCAATATGACACCTTATCTGTGAGTTAAGAACTAATAAAGCAGCATGAGTGATGTCACAGAGGGTTTGTCCAGTTCTCTTTATGATGTTGGAGCATAAATTCAGCTTGAAGTGGCTGTAGATTGTGGACTGACATGGGCATCGTTTACATCTGTGAGTGAACTGGTGTTGGAACGTTATTATACAGACTCTATAAAAATATAAATTTCAATCCAAACAGACTCGCTTGTTCTCATTCTTGCTAATTTCAGCAAATGTAGTAATATAATTGTATAGTCATTCATTTATGTACCTATTTATTTCTTAGTTGCTCTTGTTGGTTTTAAGGTCATTTGAAATTTAATCTATTTTAACTCCAGTGTTCTCCTCATGGGGGTCCTCCACATCGGGAGCTGCACCTCGTGTGTCGTCGATCTCGGTGATTGTGGGTGGTGTAGCTCGTGACGTGGACTGATCCCCAAGATAACGTTTCCTCACCTGGTTCAGCGGTGCCAAGATGACAAGTTTGTTCAAAATCAATCACTTTATTTATATAGCACGATACAGGGGCATGAAAATGGGCCCAAAAGATGTGGAGGGAGGGAGGGAGGGAGGGAGGGAGGGAGGGAGGGAGGGGCTGCTATGTGTGCTGAGTTTGTATGCTTGAGAGAGAGAGAGAGAGAGAGAGAGAATGACTGGGTGTGGGCGCTTTTCTTCTTCTTCTTTTTTTTTTTTTAACTCCTATTATATCCTTGCGTATGTGATGGCTTTTAAGTTGTTCTTTTTTTGCTGTTGTTGTTTTAATTATTGTTTTTATTATGTAAAACACTTTGTATTACTTTTGTATGAAAAGCACTTTATAAATAAAGTTTGATTGATTGATTGATTGATTGATGTCAACAGTAAAATAAAATAAAATAGCTGCATGTGTTAAAACCACCTGACTCCAGTGAACTGAGTGGCCAGAATGACCAAACACTGATATAATCGGACTTGTTGTGCAAGAAAAACAAAACAAAAAAACCCAAATTGAGACCAATCAAGAAAAACAAATAAAATATGAAAACAGTAAACTTTTAACAATTGGTATTCTGCATTCCTAAACATTTAGTTGTTTAAAGAGCATGTGACGCTCACAGATTCCTATCCTGCTGTTTCTGAAACAACTTTGAAACGTGGATCTGTGAAAAAAACAAATAAAAACTCCCATTTGTTTCAATCAATACATTTGTTCAATTAAACATATCTTCCATCGTTTGAGCTCCATTGTATCCTACTTTTGTTTAGATTACAAAAAAGAAGTTTAACTCGTGTCTGCACTTAAAAACAAAAAAACTTACATCCCTGGAATTCTAAAAAGATGCACAGGCATGATTTTGTCTGCCAGACAGAGCCACTACTCCGTGTTAAAAGAACACATAAGTGTGCAGGTGTGTTTTACCTGTAGGCTGTCTGTCATAACATCTCTAACTAACCAACTCCCGTGCAGTAATTATGCGTCAGCATTTATCGCCTGCCAGCTTGCGGCTGCTGTTAATTCAACGCTAGCACATGTCCATCACAGCGGCAGCTCTGACAAACCTCACCTGACATTGATGTTCATGACCTTGTCGTACTGAGCCAGGTCTGTGGTCTCGATGCTGCCCATTGCCAGGATGCCAGCGCTGTTGATCAGGACGTCCAGACGGCCAAAGTGAGCAAGAGTTTGCTCCACGGTCTTCCTCACCGTCTCCTCATCAGTGAGGTCTCCAGGAACGAGAAGAGGCTGATCAACATGCACATGTTTCATTCTGACTTCCGTTATTTATCACTGGATAGAGATCGTACTATTTGGCAAAAGTAAGTGTAAATCATCATGTTGTAAAAATGTAACAACGAGCGAATACATGACAAATGTGCATGTTTAACCCTTTGATGCACCCGAGCACATTTTTGAGTTTCTGGCTTTTAATTTATAACTTATTTCATCCTTTTCTCCCAGGAATATTATTGATGATACGTGCAAGGCTGTGCTTTTTTGAGTGTTCTTAACTGTTACATGTATTTTTCATTTTTAAACTACTGAAAACGTGCACTAAATTACTAGACCCTACAGACAAAAATGTGCACATCGAAACCACTCATATTACTATTTTGATGCATTTGATTATTTTTTGATATGTAAGATTAGGACTGATGCTGGTTTAAAGAAGTAAAATATAATTGTGGAAAAGATAAAACTATTCATATACATATAAATGTGTGTATGTATGCATCTTTTTTGTTCAGTGCAAATTTATGTGTCAAAAGGTCTTGAACATGAGTATTTTTATTAAATTTGACATTAGAAAAAATACATGAATAAATATTGCTGCTATTCTTTCACATACATCAGCCTGTTATAATCAAACCATAAATAATCCAGTTTGCATTAAGTATAATGAAAATATAGCACTTATTGTGTTTTCTTCAGACCATAAAATGGAGTATATTTATATATACACAATGTGCAATGGTGTAAAATAGGAGCACTGTATATATGCTTTTTTTTTTTAAAAAACAAAACAAAACTATTCTATTTTATTTACTAATTATACTGTTTTTTATTACTACTATTTTACTACTATTTTTTTACGTTCACTACTTGGTACCCCCTTGTCACTGCTGCAACACAAAAATTTCTCCATTGTGAGACTAATAAAGGATTTCTTTATATATATACATATATATATATATATATATATATATATAGTTATACATACATATGTACACACATATACATATATGCACAAGTATATAGTTTTGGATTTTTAATGTAACTTTTTTGGAAGGTGCATTTAAGGGTTAAAGCATAAGCGGTTCAGGTAAATATTAACATTGAGTATTTACATTCATACTGCATCATGACGTGGTTCCACTATGACTCAGCACAAATATTTGTTTGGGGGATTACATGAGTTCAGAGGTCAGCAGAGACTGAGCTGTCATGTCGAGTTTGTACCAATGACTGTACAAACCTCCGCAGCTCCACAGTCGGTGCACTGTTTAGCCACTTTCTTCAGGTTTTCCACGTCGCGGCCATTTAGGGCCAGAAGGGCTCCAAGTTTGGCGAACAGGAGACTCGTACCTGCCCCGATACCCGAGCTGGCTCCCGTTATCAGGGTCACTTTCCCCCTCAGGGAAGAAACCTCAAAAACAAAGATAAAACGACTCCTGGTTTAAAAGGCAAATTCACAGGATGAGAGGAGGTAAGAATTGGTTGACACGAAAACAAAACACGAAGTTACATGACAAATGATACGCAAACACACCTTTGACAGCGTCAACTTACTTTAAATGCGTCCTCTGAGGCCATTTCTGCTTTATGTTCCCAAATTCAGCAGCACGAGTCGTCTCCTGCTGATGACGTCATTTAACGCGACGGACACTTACTTGTAGTTCATAAAGAACTTCAACACCGCGCATGTACACAGTTATAAAGTTTATTGGTCAAGTGGAAACATTTTAAAAAAGAATGGTAACTATGTTTGCAGAAATTAAGAAATAACATATTTTTTCCCCATTAAAATGAATTTATTACAAAAAAAAATCCAAACATATTTTCCAAAGTATTAAAAAATCCTAAGATTTCATCCTAAGATTACTGATAATCTAAAATGAAAGTCAGCTATCCAGCAAATGGGTTGGCATGAAGAGTCACATCTTTTATCCGTGTTTCAGTCAGTGGTCGGAACGTCTTTTCATTTACGGGCAGCTTCTCCAGTTCATCCAGTGTCTCCAAGCCATCGATAATCCTGCAAGTCAGAGACAGCGATAGTAAAATATTAATAGGTGTTTGTTGTTGTTTTTTTTAAGCCTATGGATTTCTATCAGTTGAATATAAAAACCTGACTAAATAAGTATTTGCTATGATCTGTTCAGCATACTTCTCTCTATATAGATTTCACATCATTCTACACCTATTTATTTATTTGCATAAACTGCGTACTTTCCAAAGACTGTGTACTTCATATCCAGATGCGGTTGTTTGGCGTACGTGAAGAAAAACTGGGAGCCATTTGAGTTGGAGCCAGAGTTTGCCATTGAGACCACTCCTCTTACGTTGTGCTGAAATCAGAAAAAGAGATGGCATTGAACACTGATACTGAAGAAAATAAAAATCTGAATAGCACTTCAACCAAATAACTATATAATTTCCTCACCTTTAAGTGCTCACTAAACTCATCTTCAAATTTGCGACCCCATATACTCGTTCCTCCTTTTCCGGTGCCTAAGCAGGTGTGTGGAAAAAAAGAAAAAGATAGAAATGAGTGTTTTCATTTTGATGTTTCACGCTTTGATCAGATGACACATTAACCCCATACCTGTAGGGTCTCCAGTCTGAACCATGAAGCCTTTTATGTTTCGGTGGAAGATACAACCATTATAGAACCCACTGGCACACAAAGCAAGAAAGTTCTGAAAATACATATACAAATGCATGAGTTCAGAATGACAATATTACTGCTAACAATTTATATTGCAGTCAAACTGGCATAAATTGTTTGTTTCAAATGATAAGTCACTGACATCTACAGCCCCAATTCCAAAACTGTGTAAAAATAGGAACAAAGAGCATAAAGAACATGTTGAAACGGAGACTTTTTATCATTTCATGGAAAACATTTGCTCATTTTGAATTTGATGGCAGCAACACATCTCAAAAAAGTTGGAACAGGGGAAATCAAATGTTGGAAAAGTAGCTGACACAAAGCAAAAACAAATGGAGGAGTGTTTGACAACTAATTAGGTTAATTGGCAACAGGTCAGTAACACAACTGGAAGCAGAGGGGTTTCACCAATCTGAAAAAAAATCTATATAAAAATTGTGGAATAATTTCAGAGAAGTGTTCCTCAATGTAAAATTGGAAAGACTGAAGATCCCACCATCTACAGAACATAATGTCATCAAGGAGTGCGTAAGGGACAAGGCCAAAGGCCAGAACTGGATGTGTGTGATCTTTAGCCCCTCAGGCAGCACCACATTAAAAACAGACACATTTTTCTACAAGGCAGCACTGCATGCACTCAGGAACACATCCAGAAGTCACTGCCAATGAACACTGGTTGCAATACAAGCCACAAATACAAGTTTAAGCTGTATCATGCAAAGAAGACAAAACCATATGTGAACATGATCCAGAACCACCACAGTCTTCTCTGGACCAAAGCACATCCAAAGTGGTCTGAGGCAAAATGGAAAACTGTTCTGTGGTCAGATGGATCAAAATTCTTTTGATTCATTCACTCATTCAATTCTTTTTGGGAATCATGGACACTGTGTCCTGTGGACTAATGAGGAGAGGGACCATCCAGCTTGTTATCAGCAGACAGTTCAAAATCCTGCATCTCTGGTGGTATGAGCTTGCATTAGTGCCTGTGGTGTGGGCAACTTCCACAGCTGGAAAGGCTCCATCAATGCTGAAGAGCACAAATGGGTTTTAGTGCAAATTTGCTCCCATTCAGATGGCTCTTTTAGGGAAGGAGATGCATATTTCAGCAAGACAACGCTAAACCACATACAGCATCAGACAAGAATGAGACAACAATCCTCTCCTGAAACTCAAGCAACTGCTCTCCTCACTGTCCATATGTTTACAGTTATTATAAAAGAAATGGCAGCAGGATGGTAAACTGCCTGTTCCAACTTTTTCAAGATGTGTTTCTGCCATCAAAGTCAAAACGAGTTAGTATTTTCCATGAAATAGCAAAATGTCCGTTTCAACATCTGATGCGTTCCATGTGTTCTACTGGGAACGAAATGCGGGTTTATAAAATTTGTAAATAATTTCACTCAGTTTTTATTTGTTTAACACAGAGCCCAGCGTGTTTCCCCTTTCTACTTAAAAGACAGAGAAAAAAAAAAACAGAACTGGAGTTGTAATTTTCACAACTTAAATATTTCAGACGTGAGTCGTTCAGGTTCAACTCACCTCACATGCCTTCGGAGCGCGTTCACAGAACAACTCAATTTTAAAGTCACCTACGTCTGTGTGAAGAGTAACCGCCTACAACATAAACAAAAAACAGAAATTAAACATATTTATGGTTTTCAGCTTGGATTCGTGGCTCAATTACGGCAAACGAGTCAAAGTGACGTCGTTACACACGCGAAACTGTCAAGACAGCTTGTAGCTCCGTAAAACACAATAACCTATTATACTTAAAAAAACAAAAAAAAACAACATATATTTTTCTAAATTTAATCACAAACATCAACGAAACTCACCATTTCAAATGTTGCTTTTTTTTTTAACCGTGTATCCGAGAAACGACTCCGACTGGAGCCGGCATCCGGAGGTAAATGGTTCCGCAAGGAATTTATGTTTTTAAGGGGCAAACTTTGGCAGCGACATACGGACCAGGCACAACAAGTTTGAAAAAAAAGAAAAGAAGACAAACCAGGATAAATTCGGTCAACAAGGTTCATTTTATTTTTCTCTGGTGGATGGTCCTCGAGAAATGAGAGATGTTCAAACATAATACTGAAACACTGATGCAACGATCTTCTGCTTTTAATTTTGGCAAAACAAAAAATATCGCACAAATGTGTGCATCCCTCATGATTGTGACTGAATTTGTACCCAAAACGATGATTTTTTTTTTAAGACGTCACAGAACAAACATGGAATGCCCCATCGCACAGACACACATAACACACACTTGACCTACTACAAGGATGACACAGCTCAATTAATATGATCACTGATGAAAACACAAAATTGACATTAAACCGAGCGTTTTTGTTTCTTTAAAAACACAGACAGATTTACTTTTAAACCAGCAGTCAATATTAAACACAACACTAGAAAATAATATGTATAAATGGATATAAAATGTTGTTGCAACTGTTTAAATTAATACAAAGACCGGGTGTCATAAAAAAAAGTAGGCAATCAACTCAAAAGAAGGTAAGTACTAACTGGTTTCCTGAGAAATTTAGTTATAATACTTATAGATGTCACAACAGACATGATAAAGTCAAATAATGAAAAGGAGGAATAAACAGAGAATACAGAGAACAGTTTAACAAACTTTAGGCAAAAACCTAGTCAGTATACACAATGTTGTTAAGTCCATCCTACTTTACAAATGATATTTATAATTCTGATGTCATTCTTAATCAGAATAGTTGATTGTCTAAATGTGACGTCTATTGCTGTTGTTTTCTTGGTGCAATTTAATCATTTAAATATAAATAATCACGTTTGGTCTCATGACTGGCAGTCTTTCAGCTGCTGTACGGGGAAATGTACAAAACGCATCTTGTATACATTTAGTTGCCCAGTATTTTTTTTGCTTTAGCCTAAATGCAACGGGTGGGAAAGGTGCTGTAGTCCAAAAGCATTGTGTAGGATCATTAAATTCCTAGAATTTACTATACTTGAAATACTCACTATGACAGTGGTTTAAAAAAAAAAGAAAAAAAGAAAAAAAAGAAATGCCAATTCACATGAGAAAACTCCCACAAACCATTGAGCTTCATGTAGTTTAAATAAAAGCGTTATTGCACAGTATAGCATAGTTAAGACATGTTGCCCGTGGCTTGAAGTATTTGTGTATTTTTCAGTCAAATTACAACACTGTTTATTGCTACTATTTCTAACACTTGGGTTTGTTTGGAAAAAAACATGTGCTGTCTTTCATCAGGGCTCTATGTCAGCTTATTCTACATCATTAGCAAAAATTTGTTCAATGTGGAAAGAAAAAAACAACCAAAAAACAAGTCCAGAACAACTAAAAAGAAAAAGCATTTCTCTACAACTTAACAAAGTTCAAAATACAAAAAAATAAATACCTTATTTGACTTTAAGTCAAAACTTTTTACTGCCTAATAGGTGTGAATTTCTGACCTGCTTTATTTGAGGCAGCAAATCAAAGTTGAAACAATATTCAGATCCAGTTTAGCGAGTCAGAATTAATACTTTGCAATATTTTTCACTTTTGACTACAAAAATATAATAGTGTCAAAATCCCCCTCAAGAAGTGCATCTTGTACCACACACACACACACACACATATTTACATTCCCAAAATTAATTTTGTGCATCTTCAACCAACAAGCACTGCACCCAACCCATCAGCAGATCTAGAAAAATATGTCAGTTCACCCTACACTCGCTGTTTTTGTTTTATTTCTGCGTTATCTACAAAGTGAGGTTACAGAAGAAGGAAAAAAGAAGTCTGATTCATCCCTTTGAGGCTGTTATACGTCTGACTTCATAACAGGTTGATAAAGTCGGCAGGAAGTGATGAGTGAAGCATGAAAGCAGGACAAATAAAAAAAAAACCTGTCCAGTTT
The DNA here is from genome assembly GCA_037176975.1 of Arrhamphus sclerolepis. Lineage (NCBI taxonomy): Eukaryota > Metazoa > Chordata > Actinopteri > Beloniformes > Hemiramphidae > Arrhamphus > Arrhamphus sclerolepis. The sequence goes on along the minus strand of JBAMYA010046584.1, from coordinate 297 downwards.
GATAGCTGGAGCTCAGTGGTCTACTGGAGACTGAAGGATGACTTCTGAGTCAGCAAAGAGCTGCCGTGACTTTCATCTCTAAAGATGACGCAGCAGCGAGGAAACAAAATCCTTAAGGATGACTGGAGAACGTAAATGTTAAGGCAGCTACTCTGACAGACACGTCCTGTCAAAGACAAACAATTTGTTTTTAGAAATTTAATTAGAATTATATAGCTTGTTTTTGTGAAAGTGTGATTTCAAATTTCACTACTAACTAGGGCTGGGCAATTAATTGAAAATTAATCAAAATCTACA
>JBAMYA010046583.1:0-10934 GCA_037176975.1 Arrhamphus sclerolepis | reverse complement strand
CCCCCCCCCCCCCCCCCCCCCCCCCCCCCCCCCCCCCCCCCCCCCCCCCCCCCCATAACTTTATGAACCCTCTCAGTCTAACAGCTCGTCCTTTATATTTAGTCCTTTGTCTCATTCAGACACAGTTTCAGGTCAGTGAGTGTGCGTGAGATGGTAAAATTTAGTGGAGAGAAGAAAAGATTAATAGAGAAAGAAAGTGGTCACCCTGTGTGATGTTTTTTTTTCTTATACACGCACTGTACACCACTTTTACTCTGACAGTGTTTGTTTTCCTCCAAGACCTAAATAAGGCCTGTTTATGCAGGGAAGCCTTTCCCAATTGTGCATTCATATGAGCAGTAAACACTGCCTGGAGCTCGCTGTGTCCAAATCCCTTTCCTCACGTCACAGCTCTGGTACAGAATAAACTGTAAAACCTGGCTGCAGTGCAAGCAGGAAATGTTTACATGTATTGAATAATGACTGTAAACCAGAGAAGAGAACATGGAAGCAGGATAACAGTGGTTTATATATCGTCACTTGTACTTGACTTCACCACTGAAGGACTGTATGAAAGCAGTCATTTACTACTATAGACATTACACATATCTGCTTCTACGTGCACATGTCGTTGTTAATCGCATCTGCATGTTATAGCTTACTGCCTACAGCAGTTCTGCATACTATTAATTTTTAGATCAAGGAACAGATTGCAGCAATTGACCGTCCATAGTTTTTTTTTTTTTTTTTTTTTGGCATTAATGATTAATTTCTTTGACTTTCATTTCCTTGCTTTGATCATACAGTCACTGATTTACATGGAAACTTTGAAATCTGCACACACAAAAAGTAAAAAAAAGAAAAGAAAAAAGCAATATTCTAAATATGTTAACCAATATGAATGCAACGAGGGAACCAAAGAAAGCCTGGAGTAGGAGTTACTCTGGTGAGCCACAAGGCTAAAACCAGTTTAAGTCTTAAGTACTTTTTTTTTTTTATATAATATTTGTTGATTCCTTGCTTGTTTTTTGTTTTTCTTTTAAACCTCGGTATTTGCATTTCACTGACTAAACTGTGATCCTATGATGTGATCCTTCAATAAAAATCCATCAACAGTGTTTTCACATCTCTTTTTAAACTCGGGTCATTTAAAAGCAAGAAGCAAGGCATTATATTTAACATAATTATCGGAAGAGGCCTTGGATGTCAATTCCCGACCTGTGAGGTATATTGACATTTCACAGTTCAAAAAAATTGGTTGCTGGTTCAGCAGGTGTCTGGCTATAACCATCATGACTAAATATAAATCAATGTTTCGTGTACACGTTGTGAAAAATAGCATAACTGTCTCTTGGACAGTTTCCCAAAAAAAATCATCGCTCTTGGCTGCACTGCTGTTAACATTGTATCTCTTTGCTATCAGGTTATACTGGCTCATTCTGGCCCCCAAACGGGGGCCGGTGGGGTGCAGAGGGAGCTGACAAACGCATCACTCGCATTAATTGAACTCGGGCTAACAGAGCCACGGAGCTGTGTCTAATGCAGGGTCCTGATGCCAGGTTACAGTGAATAGTGCCATTGAGTCTCCCTGAGATCTCTGCGCCCCTCAAACAGAGAGCCACTGTCTGTCACTAACCAGGGGGTGTAAGGAGACGAGCAAACTCCCCAGTCCTCTTCCTGGCTGGCTGCTCCCATCACACCAGGTTAAATCACCGTGTGCAGGTAGCAGACCTGGGAATCGAATGCTTGATGAAATGGGAAGAAAAAGGGGTGACAAACTCAAGAGGGAAGGAGAGCCTGTCTGAGCTGTGATAAAGGAGATTTTCAGTGCAACAAAACGAGAAATCTCTCTTTTACATCAGCCCTGTTGGGCTGTTGAGCTCTGTGAAGTGGGCTTAAACTCTGTGTGACAACATACTTGATGAGATAAGAGCTTGACAGACTGCAGAGTCCGTCCTCCAGATGTTTAAGATGTTTAGAACTGGCTTAACCTTTGTCACCCTTCAGCCCTTCTCTCAAATCTTTGCTTTTTCTGCATGCTGTTTACTCTGACAAAACAAAACCTTCACGTGTTTGATTGTTTGTTTTTCTTCTTTGACTCCCTACAGAGTACCAGCCGTCTCCCTACCAGCGAGTCCTCTCCTGCCACAGGCTACCTGTCTTGCGTCCAGAAGCCTGAGGCCGTGGTGCATGCCATGAAGGTAAATGGCAAAGCGGTCTGTGGAAGAAGTTTTATATGCCCTTTCAAAAGGCTGAGTTGAATACATTCCTTTGTCTGTTATCAGGTGCTGGAGGTTCATGAAAATCTGGACAAGCAGGCTCCCGAGGACTACGAGGAAGATCTCAGCGAGAAAGAGAAAGCCATTGTGCGAGAAATGTGCAACGTGAGTTTAATAGTGTTCCCAGTGTATTTTTTTTTTCAGTTGGAATGAATGTTTGATTTAAAATGAGAAAAATGGATAAATGTTTGAAACACTTTTTTTAAAAATATGTATAATAATTTAAAATTGTATGCCTTAATAGATGCAAAAGAACAAAACAAAAAAACAAGCCTACTTGATAAATAAGACTTGAGACCTCTTATATGGCACATATTATATAATGGTCCAAAGGTTTTGAGATCATGCATCTATGTCTGCATTTTGGTATGATCTACCTGAAAAACAGGGAGACTTGATGCTAGTTTATATTGCTGAATAATTTGTCTGACATTGAGCATTATGGCAATTTCACAGATATGCAAATTAGCCATGTCATTTGCATTAATGCACCACACATAATCACTGTTGACTTTGGAATAGTGCCCATGAACAGGCTGCATGGTCCCTCTGCCCCCCATCACCCCCATCAGCATTTTTTTTTATCACACAGACCCACCCAGATTTTGTGGATGATGTTTATTAAATGTTAAAATATGAAAGTGTCTCTCCTTTGGAATAGGAGCAATTATAGGAATAATTTGGTTCATTAAATAAATTGATGTAGGTAATGTGTGTGAGAGAGAAAGCTGCCTGCGTTGTAGAAGTGAGTGGTACCTAGATTAGAAAGACGCTTCATCTGGATTACTTAACTCATCATAATCATATTCTTTTAAAAGGAATCTTGTTAAGGTGTAAATCTTACAGTTTTTGTTATTTTCTCAATCACTCTGTTGGTCAGGTTGTTTTTTTTTCTTCTTTTTTTGTGGTTTCTTTTGAGCTGCGTTTACTAATGAGGAACTCATTTAGACTCATTTAGTTTGAAATGACACTTTCTGCAGAACCCTGGACCAAGCACTCGCTCACCTCCTTCCTCTCATCCATCCCTCTAGCTCTCTCCTGCTTCCATGTCCAAAGCCAACTCTCCACTGAAAACCCTCAGTAGAAGCTCATAGTTGAGCTGTCAAAGCAATTAAACTGGAGCGGTGGGGAAAAGAGCCCTCCTCCCACCCTACAGCCTCCCCCTATTTATTCTTCCCCCTCCCCTACCCCTTATTTCCCTCCATCATTTTCTGTTAGTGCTGAAAAGGCCTGGTTGGGAATAAAAGGTCTGCTGATTACAGAGAGAACGGGACTCTGGCTATCTGGGCCCTGTAGAGGTATTTGACGAGCCAGGAATCTGGGAAGCACTACAATAGTGCCTCTGTAATATCACCGGGGTCCCCTGGAGGCCCCTCTCACCCAGACAATGCAAGACAATGTTGATGTGTATGCGCAGCTCAAAGTTACACTGAGCACTTGAAGCTCTCGCTCTTCTTTTTGTTTGTTTATTTGTACCTACCGTATTTCAGTCTATTTCTGCGTTGTATAACTCGCTGCTCCTCTTCCTCGCTCAGTTTCTGTGCCTCTGTGTCCACTCGCAGGTGGTGTGGAGAAAACTGGGTGACGCCGCAGGATCAAAGCTGTCCATCCGACAGCACCTCTCTGGGAACCAGTTCAAGGGGCCACTGTAGCATGGCAACCCAGCGGCGCATCGACAGATCAGGATCTACAGTACTCGCTCTCACCTGAAAACCCCCCACTTTTACTACCTGCGCCTAGACGACCCGTCACGCCGTGTTCCCTGCAGCACCCAGCATCTCTTGGGCATACACTCTTAAGACTGGATGTGATGGCTACAGAATGGGCTTGGTAGTCTATATTTACATGTACAAGTTTACATGTACAACATGTTTTTATCTCTCAAAGCTTATATTGACAACTGGCAGCTAGTTTCACTACTTTTCTGCATTGATTTGGAGGATTTTGAGCACACGGTAGCATTCCCTTTCTCTAAACAGCTACAAATATGCCATGCTTTTAGTTTTTTTTCTTTTCTTTTTTCCCCCAGAGTATAGCTGTGCTATTATAATTAAGCAATGCAACATGGCTTCAGGTAGAGACCATGCTGCTGGGATGGGAGTGCAACGGCAGTATGTTTTGATAGTACTTCTGTTGGAAAACCTAGCTCCTGTCAAATGTACCCACCCACCCTAGTGGTCAACGAGTAACTAGGATTAGCATTCAAAAATGTTAACTAAGTGAAACCCTGTGATCTAGCGCCTTTTGCTCTTAAGTCTGTGGATAAATACATCTAGAGATCACTGTTAACTTGTGTATATTATGTATAAAACAATAGCACTACTTCATTGTTACTGTTGATTTTACTTTATCTATTTTGTATTCTAGCGTGGCCATGTGATCAATAGTTCAGTTTTGAAAGCACACAAAACCGGACAGGGTTTGCTTTTGGTATTAATTCTTTTTTCCTTTCTCGACATTAATTGTTAGTGTTCCTTCTCTCTGTAACCTCTGAAAAAAACGTATTAAGGCCATTCTGAATCTACAGTCTAGATGACTTTCTTTCTTTCTGGAACTAACTGAAAACTTTATGCTGTTTTGCATGCTTGACAATCATTTTCTCAGGTTGGGAGGGCTACAGCTTTACCTTCACCCATCTCTGACTGTGTGTGTGTGTGTGTGTGTGTGTGTGTAGGTGGTGACTGACTGGTTCTCTTGCAGCTGTAGCATCTGCCTGTGAATCCTCTTTTGGTTGTTGAACCCTGGTTACAACACAGTTGAAGACTGCCGAAGACATTTTCTGAATCTGTTCAAAATACCATCATCTGCAATAACGTTTCAGAGGTCCAGTTCAAAAAGAAAAAAAAAAAATCCATTTACACTATAGGATTGATTTTTTTTTTTTTTCTTTTGACTTTACCTGTGAGAATATTAAAGATTTAAAAAGAAAATGTTTTCTTAAAATTAGGCCCTTTCTGTTTTTGTGGATTCAGCAGGTGTGTTCAAACAGTTCACATTTCTTGATTTTATTTTTTCTTAAGTGTGAGAAGGAAGTCTTCCTTGTCATATCTCTACACCATCACACACACTAACATAATAAAATTAGTATTTCTTGATGTCAGAATGAACAAGCTCAGTTTGCCAGTGTATTTATTGTCAGGTGTAAGATCGAGATTGGAGAGCGATCAGTTACTGAACAATCATTCTTCTTCACTTCGTTCAGTGACTGGCAGCTCTCGCTCTCCCATCTCTAGCGTTATTTGTTCCAAATTAGAACATTTCTGATGCTGCCCATTGCTTAAATAATGGGTCCAAAAAAAAAGAAAGGAAAAAAAAAAAGAATCAGAGTATTATTTTTAAAAGTGTCCTTTTTTCTAGGAACTGATTTGAAGCCATGATACAGTTTTGAATATTTAATAAATGGCATTTAATTTGAGATGTGCCACACATTTTCTTTTCATATGTTTTGATTTGGAACTTAGTTTTGGTTTTTTTACACCTATAATGCTTTTTTTTCCACCTCTATACTAAGATCACAGTACAAAATCCTAGAATCTGCAGCATAAATGTGTATTCCTATAGCAACTAGCATGACTGTAACTTCTTTTACATTAATTTCACTGATATGAACATTTGGCAGGTGAAATCAACATGAAATAGATCATTTTTAGAAAAAGAAATATGGGGAAAAAAAATAAAGGAGTTGCTTAACAATGCCACGAGCTGCTGTCTTTATTATTTTAGAGGGAACCTTTTAATTTTCTCACTTGATTAACTTGACTGCCCCCTGCTGGTAGGAAACAAAGCCAGCAATGAATACAGTTGAAATGTGTGAAAATGTAAAACCTTTCTGAACTTGTCATCCATTCAAACTGTAACACAGTTGCATACACTGTTATGCTATTTTTTTTACTTCTTTATTAGTAGGCAATTTGACTGTAAACTTTAGTTAGCAAAATGCATTTGTTATAGGTGTTAAATATATTTTCATAAATGCCATATCAAATTATTGCTCATTTATAAATTACATTTGCCTTTAAAGCAAGAAACCCCTGAAAGTATGCCACGCATCTCCACTGGACGTTCCTCTTCTTTTTGAAAATGGGACTCTGAAGTTGTATCAGTTTTTTTTTTCTTCAGGTTCCTAGCCAATCAGAAATTTCTGATCATATTCTTGTTGAAGTGCCTGTTTTCATCTTTAATCTTGTTCTCTTTTGTTCATGATGCTGTTTTCTTTGACGCAGATTCTGGATCCGAAGACCACTAAAGATTTGCATTTTTACGTCAAAACATGCCAGTAAAACAATATTCCACTACCAGTCGACATTTGACAGGCACAGATAAGTTTATCTGTGCATCCAATATTTTGGGAATCACTGCTGTGCATAATGAACCCAACTGCTGCCCAAATGTTTAACTTGAAACTTTTACAAAAGCAAACGGTGCCAGTTAGGAAAAAGCTGGTCTTTAATCACCATGAGTACTGTTCGTTAACTCAATCAAAGCTAAGAGCAGGACACACAGAAAGAAAAGACTAAGGCAAATACAGAGGCTGCCCAAACTGTCTGGCTAAATGTAAAGACAAATACACTGTAGGATATTCAGTGTTGGACTAAAGATTTCCTGCTCTGTACTTTCATTTAATACTGTGTGCAACAGACTCACTGAAAAAGAAAAATTAACAGCAGAAATATCTATAACGTTACCTCATTATTACCAGATTAAAATTTAAATGACAAAAAAAATTCAACTGTATTACAGCATGACGAACTGCATATTCAGACATTTTATTTTCCCACTAAAACTTTGGGAAATGTACAAATGAAAAAAAAAAAAAAAAAAAGCCAAAGGGCACTGGAGTACCTGGAAAGTCAGAAGAGCCAAAGTACAAGATGTGTGACAGAAAATCAAGGGCATAAGACTTAACCTTTGCTCACTTACAGGTTAAGCAGAAAAGAATGTATCTTTGCAGTGCAATTATTGAGACAGCATGTGTGATAACAGTAGAAAGAAAAAAAAAATTCTTGGTACATTTCCAGAATAAAAACAATGAGAACAGTGTTATAATCCTGGAACTAGTACCATACTTTAGATTTTAAATTCACTCATTTCAGAACTTTTCAAGACACTTAAAAACTTTACATCTCTTCTCTGTCCAGACCATACTTGTCTTCTTAAGTACATTTTGCTGATAGGCCTTCATTTAAAACCCCAGCAGCCCTCATTATAAGCTCCTCAAATGATGAAGCAGCTCCACTTTCCTTGGTTTGTAAAACAAAGAAGTTGTTACTTGTTCTCAGTCCCCAACTGTGGCTCTCCACAGCCTCATCTCATCCACCCGCCACGGTTCAGGGGCATGCCAGGTGGAGGAGGCAGGGGCACTTGTGCTTGTCCTGGGGGCACGGGAGGTGGAGGAGGGTATCCACCAGGTGGAAGGCCAATCCCTGGAGGGGGTACGTGGCCTGGCGGCATGCGTGGAGGTGGGGGGTAGCTATTGTAACCTGGTGGCGGATAGGCTGGTGGCATACTGGGTGGTGGGTAAGTGGAGGGAGGAGGTGGAGGACCCGGTGGCGGTGCTGCAGGTGGTGGATAGACGTGGGGATGATATGGAGGGATTGGTGGGGCGTAGCTGGGCGGCATAGGGGCGTATGAGGGACCCTCTGTCTTCATCATGGACTGTAGGCTCTGGTAGCCCTCTCCTGACATGTAGGAGCTGGTGGTGGACATGAGGTAGTTAGAGGGTGGAGGCGGAGGAGGCCGATGGGGCAAGGGAGGGGGCTGGTGTGGAGGTGGAGCATGTGGAGGTGGGGGGGCTGCTTCACTTCCTGGTTCAGCTTCTGCAGGAGGGGCTGGTGAGACGCGACATGGCAGAGAGAAACAAGTTGTTAAAAATTTACCACCAATTTGTCAGCAAATAGCGTGACTTCTTCCTCCAACATGATCTTGAATAACCTCTCCATTCCCAGACGGTGAGCGCACAGCCAGGCCAAGACTACCAGGCTACAGCCACACAGGAGGTCTCATTATCAGGATTAAGCTCTAATCAGATTGGTCTGGGATAGTTTAGGAGTATGCGTGTGTTTTGAAACAATGTCCAGACGAATTGTGATTATATAAGCAGACTAACGACCTTGGGCTGCATTTAAAGCTCCAGTTGCAGGCAGAGGGACTGGCTGCTCATTATAGACCGTATATGGTGGCACACGCAAGTAAGACACCAGGGTGTCCAGGACTCCCACACGAACAGAAGTTCAAATACATCTCCTCAACCATCACAGTTAAACAGGGTAAGATAATGCATACGGAGATTGAAATGGCTGAACTTACCAGGAGGCGGCTGCGCTGCAGGCAGCGGAGGCATGGGGCTCTCCAGTCTGGGGATCTTTGATCCAGTTTGTTCTGCAAATTATCCAAAAATGCATTAAATGTCTTTTCCGTACACTGTGTATTTATAAAATATAGACAGTGGAGAAGGGGAAAAAAAAATCTTCTGATGGCCTAATATTGGACAAATGTTTTACCTGGAGCCTTTGGCTCTTCTTTTGGGGATGTCTGAAATAAACAAACAATAAATAAATAAAGCAAGTTTCAACAACAAGTGAGGATGTGTTGAGTGTTAGAAATGTTTCAAGTTAATATCTGCTAAAACTTAAATAATTTCAAATTATGTAAAAGAAACACAGGACTTTTCTTTGTTGTTGATGTGAGACATACAGATTAAGTTTCTTCTTACATGTGAGCGTTTGAGCTGGCGTGCAGGGCTGCCACCCTGAGGGGAAGTCTTTTTTGGTGGTGGGGGAGGAGGATTGGAGACGGGGGGCGGTCCCTGCGGGGCTGGAGAAGCAGTGCTTGGAGGCGCTGGTGTCCGCTCCTTCTCCTGCATCTGCTGAGGGATGGGTTTGTTTCCCTGGGAATACAGGTCCAGGATCTGGTGGCAAATGTCTGGAGGACCAGGGCATGTTTTGATTGAGTGGAATATGCAAGGGCATTAAACACATATCAGAGGAAAAGGGGCAAGTTTCGAATGTTTATGACATGCACCTTCAAGCAGTTCAACGGGGACATCTTGGACAAACTGCTCCCACCAGCGCCGTGATGATTGCTTTGCGGTCCACTCCTGGATGTCAAACTTGCAGAGGCGGCCTGCCAAGTACATGACGGCCACTGCGATGATTTCTGGCTCCCACTGCAGAGACAACATGGTGCACAGGCTGCCAGGGACACAGACAGTGTGGTTAATGTCAGTTTGGTCAGGAAATGACTTTCCGAATTAAGTTCTTAAAAGACTTTCTAATTCAATCCGATCATGTGCTGGATTATTCCACATTTTATTATTTACATATTTTCCAAATATGCAATTGAAATTTATAAAAGGGGCAAACGGAAGATGATGAATCAGACATTGCAATTATGTGCGGTCCTCTTAAACCACTAGGCCACTATCACTCCCAAATTTGACCCGTTCATTTCAAATAGATTATCCCCAGATTCTAATTTAACATATCATATTTATCAGTCTACATGTTTGACAGCAATTCCTTAAACATAAATCTCACTCCATAATAGTATATTCTATTACATAAGAAGTCATCCATGAGAGAAAACCAAGTGAAAATGGGAAATTGAGCTTCTTTGATCACCTGTCATTGACGAAGGTCCATGCCATTTGTAGCACCTTGCATACTTTATTCTTCTCCCCTATAACATCAAGAAAAAAAGAACAGTGCCTGGTTCTTAAGTGGCTCCTTGTGCAAGAGGTTATGAGGATACGTGTTGTGTGATGCTATATTTGCCGGCACTCACCTTTGAGCTGCTTCACATAGCGCAGCAGGAACATGTAGGGATGCTCCACTTGCAGGTCAAATTTGATAGTCTGGAGCAAAATTCTCTCCAGAACCATCACCTCTTCCTGTTTAGACAAGTAGGATTGTTTCAAGTGAAGTACCATCTTAAAAATCAAAATGAGTTACACAAAGTCTTGAAGTAGTATTTAGTTATTTTTTTTCCTGTGTCAGAGTGTGACAAACATACAGTATGGAAGAATAGAAGCTGCAAAAGAGTGCTATTTTTATCCACTAGGTGGCAGTAATGCGTTGAATGTTTTTTTTTTTTGTAGCAATGACTACTTTTGGCAAAGAAAACAAGAAGCCAAAACAAGTGATACAGATCACTCATTTTATACCATTTTCCACATTTAAACAACTATGGTGTACTACTGTGATGCAGCAGTGTGTACATCACACAGACGCCACATTTTTATCCCTTCATGGCTGATTTGACATGGGTCAAGTTGCAAAAGGTGGAAGGCACTGATTCAGCATGAAGGGAAGGACGAAACAAAGAAGAATGTTGACATGCTGGACGTCGCAAGAAATTCCAGGCTATGTTCCTGTCATTTCGACAATGAAAAGGTCAACACTGCAGCTACACAAATGGTGCTCCAACTTTAATTGGAATAACTGGAGAAAGACACCAGCATTGGGGAAGACTGGAAAGGCACAGAACTGCAAAGCGCCAGAAGAATGCGAGCGCTTCCACCTTACAGCCATAACCACTTTGGTAGCTTTTATTCTTGGCACACTAGAGGGCATCAGTAACTACTGTATCTTACAAACGTATTCATCCACTTTGTTTTTCTTTTAACCCAACTCTGCTGTCTTAGAACATAGAATTATTATGGAACAGTCCAAACTTGTG
>JBAMYA010046582.1:0-10934 GCA_037176975.1 Arrhamphus sclerolepis | reverse complement strand
GACCTGTCCAGGGTGTACCCCTGCCTTTCGCCCAATGTGAGCTGGGATAGGCTCCAGCAGACCCCCGTGACCCTGAAATAGCGGGTATAGAAAATGGATGGATGGATGGATAGTTAATGTGCATGCAGGCTATGTGGTATTTAGTATTACCAGCAAGCTTAAACAGCATGCTTTTGGACTGTGGAAGGAAACCAGGAGGTAACATGCAAACTCCACACAGAAAGACCCAGATGAACCATGACAAAATGAACCTTCTTGTTGTGAAGTGTCAGTGCTAACCACTGCACGACTGTGCTCCCAGTCATGAAGAATACAGAAGAAGAGGAGCAGCAACTGCTTCAGGAACCAGCAGCACCATGGTCGGAGCTGCAGAAGGAGAAGGGACAGAGACTACAGTGAATAGGCAAAGATACGGGACAATCTTAAACTGAGATAAGAGTGACAGTGTGAAGATGCAGCATAAAGGACTACTGAGTTAAAAGCTTTATTAAGAAGGAAGGACTTAAGCCTGCCCTTAAATGTAGAGAGGGAGTCTGCTTCCTGGATCGAGGCTGGAGGTTAATTCCACAGAAGAGCCCGACAGCTAAAGGCTCTGATGTACTGACCTACAGACTCTTGAAACAGCAAGCAAACCTGTATTCAGGGAGCGGAGTGTTCTAGCACGGTCTGGAAAATTATCATTTTTCAGGTATGTTGGAGCTTTGTCACTTGAGGTCTATATTCAAGAATATTCAAGAATAGTATGAATTCGATTCTCTCGATGGGACCCAGTGTGATAAAGCTAAAACTGGTAAGATGTGATCTCTGCTCCCAATTCTAATCCGACTATTTGTACAGCAAGAAGGCAATGCATCACAATAATCCAGCCTAGACGGAACAAAGGCATTGATTCATTTTTCTGCATCCTCCTAAGTCAGGATGCTTCTGGTTTTTATATTAGGTAAATGAAAGAAAGCTAACTTTTTGACCTTTGATATGAGAGTTCATAGACAGGTATTGATCAAAACGTTTTATTGTACCACATCTGGTAGAATTATATTAAAAAAAAACAACAAATTCATGTATAATGGGATGTGGTCTTTTGATTTATGCTAGCCAAGGGCTAGCTCTCATCACTTTTGCATTGTGATTAAAGGCTCAAAAAACATTCCCGACTGCAACAGGTCCAGCCTCATGAGTGGCTGACAAGTGACAGCTCTGCTAGATCTTGTTTCAACACTCTCCAGCATTTTTCCACTGTTATGTGTAAGTTGTTTTTATCTCTTGTTGTCTTCTCACACCCAAGACAGCTTTTAAATGTGAACTGTTTGATATAAGCAAAACTGAAATGGAATAAATGATTGATTTTGTTAACATTTGACAAAACCAAGCTGATGATCTGCCTGTCTTCAGCACATGTTAAGCTACTAATGGCAAAACACATTCACAGACTATGTGTGATCACTTCCATTGAAGAAATGAGAATTGTTTATAACCCAAGATGTGACTTTTTTTTTTTTTTTTTTTTTTACTTTTTCTCATTTTCTGCTTCTACATCATCTCCTCTCTATTTTAATAATAAACACCTGCCACATAATTATTATTATATTTGTTTACTGCTATAAAGATGCATAGACACTTTTACCTATAGGCTATATTTAATCATTGTAGGGATTATTTTCAAGCCTAATTTTAGATCATTTTATTGTCAATTTTGCTGAAAATATCAAATTTTTAATACTTTTCACTGTTATATGATGTTCAGTGATTGAACTCAATGGATATTCTTCTGTATTATGTTTACCTAAAGGTTTGTGTTCCTGTGTGACACCTACAAAGACACTTTTTTTAAATGTACATATAAAACCTAATGCAAAGAGCTTTCTTATTTCTTACTGACTGTTGGAGAGTTTCAGAGGCTCATAAACCATTGCTGGACCCACCACAACCTTCTGTGGGTCATTCGTCTTTTGTCCGCTGTATATTATTTGCTCTGCCAGCTTGTGAGCTGTTTTGGTCACATGAATCAAGGTGTGAATGGCTGTAAAACTGAGAAGAATCAATGTTGTAAGTGTTGGACAGGTGAAAACCTGGGACCACTTCTACTGCTGAATGTTGGCTTCTCCAGTTTAATTTTGGTTGCCTTCTTTTACAACTTATCATCTCTTTCCAAAAATATGGATATTACTTCCTTCAAAAGAATTTCAGACACTAACACCGAGACTGCTCTGCAGGTTCAGACTCTTACAGTTCACACCAGCTCAGCCTTTATAGGATCACCTAGACAACAAAGAATGCACACCAGCATATACAGATCGCAGTGGCTGGTGGGGTTGCACTGGGCTGCTTTGCCATTAAAAGCTTTCCTCAGATTTTGCACCACTCTGGTTGTTAACTGATAGAATTACACATCCCTGCAATCCTAAACAAGGTGAAGGAGTAAAGAAAATATAACGAAGGCTGTATGTTAGTAATGTTAATGTGCTGGTCTTAAGAGAGGAGTGTTGGATGATCCAGCATGATCATCATCTTTTTTTTTCCTCTTCGCTATTTTATTTTAGCCTCCAACAGAATATAAATCAGATTTAGTACAGCAAAGATGAAAAAATTTTGTTTGTCTAGAAAAAGTCAGCTACAAGAGGACATTGATGTATTTCATAACCTGCTGCACACATGCATAACTATAACGCTGTGATATAAAATCTCCTGTGCAGTTGATTTGGACCCTGGAGCTGTTTGGCTCATTGTGTCCCAGTCAAGGGCACCTGGAGAATAAATACTGAGCAAGAAAAATGCTCAGAAGTCATTTAACTTCAAAGATCAGATCGCATTTACCGGGGATGATCAAAGTAGAACACTTTTCTAACATTATCAAACAAAGAAATATGAACACGTTGTCCTCTGACGGTAAGAACATTAGACTGTAATGCAAAAAGATATTTATATAGTAGAGAGACTGTCTTTTGCTGGCTCACAGCTTTTTGCTTTTATAAAAAAAATTTGTCAGATTGAAAATATAAAACAATCACAAAATGATAATTATGGTGTGATTTAGCAACAACACTATTGCACCTAGAAAAAAAACAAAAACAACAACAAAAACATAAGCAGTAAATTCTTCAGATACTGATTTGGCATACAGTATATTCTATGAAAGGCACGCACGGAGGAACCCTCGGCACTGAAGGTGGTGGGGAGATTCAGCTCAGCGGGGCACTGAGACAAAATGCTTTCATGACACCTGCTGGGGCAGCGTTCTGCTATCTAGACTCTGTTCCTTTGGTCTCCCATCATCTATCCATCAACCCAGCAGCACATGCACAGAGCATATCCACCCTCCATTTATCAGTGCCCATCAGAAGGTGTTGCATTCCCATTATATGCCTGTTGACCTCTCTGAGGACTAAAATAAACACTGGAGGTGGTGCAAGAAAATGTCAGAAAGGATAAAATATAGGCATACCTCCCGAGTAGCTATAAAGAAGATTGCATCAGAACTATACAGTTTATCAAAGTGTTGTGCTCATGTCATGTGGCGGGTCATGTTTCTTTTCAGTGTGTGTTGAACAGTCAACTGTCAACAATGATATGTTTTTTCCAGATAAAAATGACATGAAACATAAAGGCAGAAAAGAAAAAGATAGGTTGATATGTCTTCATTTTATCCTTAGCAGCTTGAACCAAATAGTACAAGCTGGGTGACTTACAACTTTGCCTCTGTAACGGACCTACAAAAATTAGTTTTAGGAGGTGTCATTTAGTAGATCATTCATTCAGCTGTTTATTTTTAATAAGTACGTCATCCTAGCCAAGTTCACAGAGGAACTAGAGGCTCTTCGCTATTTCACTGGTTCCTCACAGCAAATGGAAATTAGATATAAAGCCATATAATGTGAGTAATCAGAATTGCTGCCTCTGATATTTTACAGGCTGTCCTTCTAAGAGTGTAGGAGTTACTCTCCAGATTCAATGAAATGTCTTGAAAAATATAAAACAAATGATATGCCCATGTTAAAACCATTAAAAGGTTTAAAAACATTTAAGGGCTTTGAGGGAGTCTTATACAAACTCCCCCTTTAAGACATACTTCAAGCATTGGCTAAAGAACTGTCAAACCTGCTTTTGATAACTCTTAGTTTTTGAAATATGTTTTGATCTGTTGTTTTTTATGTCTGAATTTCAACTTGTCTTTTGCCTGTTTTTTAGGCCAGAATACATTTGTAATGCACACTCAAAACAGCAAATGTTGACCGACATGTTTTAAAATCAATAAATATATAATGTTCCAAACAGTGAAGTTGATAATAAGAAAAGAATATATTAGAATATAACACTTTTTTTTGTTTTGTTTCTTTTAATTCTGTACAATTCTGCATTGATGTTTTTTTCTTACTCTCAGGACTATGGCGGTAGAGTTGTTTGTTTGTTTGTTTGTTAGTTTTAAAGGAAAGAAGATAATTCAGATGAAACCACGACAAGACCAATAGTATCCAGCTGACAACTGGATACTAGTTGTTTGCTCTGGCAGACCCTGGATGTGTTTCAAATCATACACTTAAGCTTCACGTGTATTTTTGTGTTCACACTGATAACATTGTCATCACGCCGTTTAGTTCTCTAAATTGAGTCAGGAATGCTGGACACTTCACACACTCAATGGCTACCATCTTGTTGAACTATAGTAGAAGTGGTGGGACATTCATTTCCCATATTTTGACTTAAAAAGAGGATGGCAGTGTGAGAACACTGTAACACAGGAACACTGCATACACTGTCTTTCAATGTGCTCATGAAAGTGTGCCATGTGGAACATATCCTGGTTTCACCTCTGGCAGTTCTCATTTCTGTTTGACGTCTGAAATTGGCATTAATGACCAGAATTAACGTTATGCAACATTAGTTGGCATGATGAGTTATCAGAGGTAAAACTCATCTCAAATAGCGAGTTTATGTTCGTTGGAAAGATTCTTGTTTGCTCTGCCTTTTGGATTAACGGTGCTTGGTTTAGCTCCCGACTGTTCTTCTTACTCCAGTAAAGGCTTCAGAAGCACTCATCAGGAACTAGTTAGTGTGGTCACTCATCTGATTTGTTAGAATGATGAAATATAAAAGTACAGTTGCTTACTACCAAATTCACTATAAACTCAGCATTTCCTCACAGTGTAGCATGGCACATGCGCACAGAGGCCACACTTTAAAGTTTCTGATAACTTAAGCACGCCCGTATGCGCTGCATGTGTGATTGAGTCCAATAAAACATTTCACTCTAGTCTTAATCATTTGAAAATGCACCCAACGATTCTGACAGTGCATTCGTTAACTTTTGTGCAGCAGGAAAATAGAGGGTGAAGCAATCAGCCGCGAGCCAATTGTGACAAACCCCTTGCTTAATTAGTCACCTTGGCAACCGCGCAGCATCCTTTAGTTATTCCATTGTGTGGCGTGTGCGTGTGAACGTGTCTTTCTTCAGGGATTTGAGAGCTCACATGCGCACGCACGCGCGCGCCTAGAGTTCGCTCCAAGTAAGTCAACGCGCAGCCTCGTTTGCGCACTCACTGGTGGCGGTGTTTTCTTGTTGTTCAGTATGAACCACTTTGTCTGTTTTTGAAATAGCCTGATAGCGACCGCACCACCACTGCCACTTCCCTGGACTCTGCCATCCTGTCCAGCTGCGTGTTGTGCGCCATTCTTACAGAGCGAGCGCGCATCACATCCCAGTGAGTCGTCCTCCTCCTCCTCTCTCTCATTCACTCTGGGATGGACCTGCCCTGCTCGCAGCGCTCAAGTCTGCCTCAGCAGCTGCCAAGTTGGCTTTTCGTATCAGAGTGAAGCAGCAACTGAGACACACGTCCCCCTCTGTCTGACAACATTTCTGTGATCTCCTCGCATCAACTAGGCAGTCGCAAATCTACACCATGACTGCAGCCAGACTGGAGCCACGCGTGCTGCTCCTGTTCTGCTTCGTCTCCTCTGCAGCGTGCAATACGTTTGCATTCACCGAGGAGCCCTTCGAGAGAGCCGGGAAGGCGGACGGCTATTGCAGTCGGATATTACGGGCTCAGGGCAATAGGAAGGAGAGCAACAGCGAGTTTCGCCTCCGCGTTGAGGGGGATCCGGACAGCTACCAGCCAGGCAGCACGTACAGAGGTGTGTATGTGTCCGAGAGACGGTACTATGTTGGCTGTCACTTTGAGCGCATTGTCAGGAAACACAAAACCAGTGAGAAGGAAACTTGAAATAAGTTCCTGCACAATCTTCTCTTAATGCAATACAAGAAACTCCTATAGTTAGTAAAATCCTTCAGTCGTTCAGGATCGTATCTTTAAACAGATGTTAAAGCAAAACTCTTTTGTGAACTCGTGTACTTCAGGGTTAAATTTCAGACCTCATTGTTTTTGTCTATGTCAAAGTTAGTGGGCTGCCGTGTGTGGGCATGTGCCATCTGTTCCTGCACTCTTAACGAAATAAAAGTTGGAGTCGGAACATACTTACTTCATAATATATGTAGTTTAAACCTAAATTATTAGTTGTGGTCAAAGGAGAACAGGACTGACTTCATGTGAAGCTATTAAAATCATCACTTATTCTCTTGTTAGTAATTTTGCAGTCTAAAACCCATAGCTGGAGAAGCTAATTATGTTTTCAAGCTCAGCAAATTAAGTTTTAACCTAAGGGGTTAACAGTCTGCAGACTGTTATCCTGTCAGAGCGCAACTGGCAGTACATAGTGCTATTTCTAAATGTCAGATGGGGCTACAGGCAGGTTGCTTTAGTTTTGTGTTCAGAATGGGGATTGTAGTATTTTCTCTGTAAATTGATGCCTGCTGTTATTCTTGTTTGTTTGTTCCTAGTGACTCTGACTGCATCCAGTCCCTCCTACTTTAGAGGTTTCACCCTTATTGCCTTGAAAGAAGGTGCAGAAGGTGACAAAGATGAAGACTATGCTGGAAATTTCCAGGTAAGGTTGCAGATACAGATATTCTCTGTGTGCATCGCCAGGAAAAGAAATATGAAAAGCACTCTTCATAGTCAACACCTGGTGTATAATTCCTTGGCTTCTTGGTTGTAACGCGGTGCATTTTGATTTGAGACAGCCACATAAAGCACAGCACCTGTTATATTAACACCATCTCTCCTCTTTGCTCCCCCACAAGCAGGGTGTGAGTGTGTATGACATGAGCCATCCTTCTTTTAATGTCAAACTGTGATTTTTTTTTCAAACCTCATCTCTTCCAATAAGCCCGATATAGTATGTGAGAGGTGCCATACCCTCAGTGAGTGGCTCTCCTTTCCCAGGCTTTTGCCATACATGCATGTAGAATCCATAAATCCTACATTCATTAACAGGCATGCAATTAAGAAGTGTAGTTTGAGTAGTTAAGAGACTAATTGGAATTTCATACAGCCAGGCCCAGTTCGAGGACTATACAGAGGGGAGAGAGACTCAACCAGGGTCAAGAGTTAAAGAAAAAAGAACAGAGAAGGCGAGGAAACTGATGCCTCCACAGTATGTTAATGAGCCAATGAACACATATGTGGGGCTGTTTAAAATTGTAATGCAGTGTGATGCAGATGTGGTATATGTCAGAGAGAGGAATGGATGGTGGGCTGTGTTTGTGTGTCCGAGGATTAAGAGAGAGAAATGGTAATAAACACGTAATAAAATGGCAAATTTAGCACAAATTATTCTTTGTTTATGTCGAGGTGTATAAAGCGATCAGCCATAACTTTAAAACCAGAGACAAGTCAAGTGAATAACACAGATTATCTTATTACAGTGGGGTCTGTTAAGGATCGTAACATCCTTAACTGTTTTTTGTAATGGGGCCTTGTGGGTTATTGCACCGATAAAACTTTATTTAATGCAAATTGCGTCTGCAGTTTCAAGAAATTCACCAGTGATACTGAAAATGAGAAATTTTGCGTTGGAGCCGTCGTTCACTAACCAGGAGGTGCATTGTTCAAATCCCCATTACGTGGCAAAGTGCGCCTACAGCCCTTTTTGACTGTGTGATAGTCAAAATGACTGATAATGAGAAAAAGATGAATATTTTATTGTTATTTTATGTGCACCTCATCTCTAACCTCATTACACAGACTAACCAAAACAAAACAACAAAAACTCTGTTGTTGCTTTGCTTTTTTGTTTTCTTTTTAGAGTTTTGGACATAAAAGATAAAAAAGCAACCCAAACATATGGTGTCACACGGACAAAATGATAATTGATGATTCTAATATTTAATTAGGCCCACTTAAGAAACCATTTCAGATAAAGTGGCCACTGCCAGTCCTAGTCCCGTATCCTTGATGATGTCTTTGTCCGAGTTTTTTTTTTTTTTTGGTAAATTTATTTATTTCTACTGCGATGGACTGGCGACCTGTCCAGGGTGTACCCCTGCCTTTTTTCCCGAAGTGAGCTGGGATAGGCTCCAGCAGACCCCCGTGACCCTGAACAGGAATTAGCGGGTATAGATAATGGATGGATGGATATTTATTTCTAAATCTTTTTAACCTCTGCAAGTTCCTTTGTTCTGAAATTATCCCTCCTAATACTCTCCCACCCTCATCCTCACTTGTATTTTTATTCCAGAATTCGGGCCACGGAAGAACAAAACAAAACACGCACACAAAAAACAAAAAACAAAACAAAACAACAACAACAAAAACAGATTTAAATTTTCTCTGCTTCTCTGTTTCATTTTCATATGTCTATTCAGTAATGGTGCAAAGAAGGTTTTTATATCTGTAAGTGACTGCAGGGGAGTGTTAACGCGCATTCATGGCTTAAAATGGGAGTGGAGATCAGGCTTGGGCATGTGTAAAATTTCACGGTGATTGAGGTTTAAAAAGAGAATAATGTGCATGCACAGCTTTTGAAATGTGGGGAAAAAGCATGCTTGTGCACATTATTGCCCTTCAGTGTACACAGTCTTAGTCATGAAACTTCACAGAATTTTTTTGCATTTTGCCCCCGGAGTATAAAAGGAAGGGACTTTATAGTATAAATGACATTCAGTGTGTGGAGTGCAGTGAGAACAATAGATGAGATAGACAGATGTGTGACTGTAGTCTTTTAGATGTTGGCATAAAAGAAAAAAAAAAAAAACTGGGACCTGTCTTTGATTAGGCTCCTGCCAGATTTTCAGAGGCTGAAGGGCTCTTTCAAAGCTGTGGATGATCACCTGTCTTACTGCAAGCAGTATGTGATTTTGCAGTATAAATAACCTGCTGTCCAAAGAGATATCTCAAACATCACCTGTTCAGTCTTTTATGTTTTATGTCCTAAAATAACACAAATTTGCCATTCTGCCGTTCAGAGGGAGGTCTGGGTGGGCCCGGGCTTCAGGCGTGGAAAGAAAGAGAAAAGAAACTCCAACAGAAGACGTCAGGCTTAATTTAACATACAGCTCATTTGAAATCTGCTGGTGTGCCCCATCCCAGTCGTCTCAGGACAGCTTCTGACTTGAAGAAAAGCGCTTTTATTGAGCTCTCTGTGGAGGTCAGCTGCCACTGTGTGTATGTGTGTTTTTTGGCAGGAGTGTAAACCAGCAGGGGAATGTTGGTGATGTTTGATGAGACATTACCTCTCAGCAGGGTGAGATAATTAGACAAGAAAAGGCAAATTGTGGAGTGGAGTGCTGTTATATGAGGTGAAACCGTAGGAATGATCCAGCATATTTTACAGAAGAGTCCAAACTTCTTTGCGTCCTCAACAGCAAAGAAGTTTGGACTCTTCTGTAAAATATGTTACCTTTTGAAAATACTTTTCTAAATTACCAAGGGGAAATATTTAAAATCACAGGGAGTAGAAGAAAAAGGTCATGGGTCATTTTCCAACAAATAGGTCGCTTCTTTTTGCAGATGGTGTTCAATACATTCCCATGAGACTCTACTGGTTTTAACATGTCTTGTAGACCAGTCAGGATGCCTACTTGAAACCATGGGAACCTTGGGAGACCAGCATAGGCTGCTTACACATAAGCTGCATGCACACACAGCTGCCACACACACACACACACACACACACACACACACACACACACAAAGCTCCCCTTCTCACTCTGTCTCTGACTGACTCTAACACACACAGATACATGCACTCAAAGACTTTCAAAAGGAGCTCATTCATAACATGGCATGACAAAGGAAATTCTCTGCTGACAGCTTTATGGAGTGAGAAAGTTCCCCGGCTTTACTGCCCTGATGTCACTTCCTATCAGACAGATCCTTGGTCTTTGGGCAGTGAATATTATCTCACTGGCTGCCCTCCCACATGCCAACTTAACTAATTTTCTGTCTAGTTCAAATCAATGAGATACTAAGCACTGTATCTCAGGTGTGCAGCTGAGTAGAGAAGGACATCATGTGCTGGGAGTCTTGAGATTGAACCAAACCTACAGACTGCAGACTTTCTTGTTACTCTCAGACTTAAACACATTAATGCCTGTCATTTTACAGCATGCAGATACCTTTAAAATATGTTTTAAACATGTCATTAAATGATAAAAATAACATGTTTATTGTATTTATTAATTTATAATCTGTTCATCCTATTGAAGAACTGAGAAAATAGATGAAGGCGTGGAAGTGGTTTTGATGTATTGCAGTGCTGATGCGGTTGATTAGGCAAATA
The DNA here is from genome assembly GCA_037176975.1 of Arrhamphus sclerolepis. Classification (NCBI taxonomy): domain Eukaryota; kingdom Metazoa; phylum Chordata; class Actinopteri; order Beloniformes; family Hemiramphidae; genus Arrhamphus; species Arrhamphus sclerolepis. Next base: position 323 of record JBAMYA010046582.1, on the reverse strand, counting down.
CTCGTATGCTGTTATGCTTTTCTCAGCTGACATCAAATCATATGAAAGAGCTTTGTTATGCATCTCTCTGTTACTGACCAGGGGTGTAGTCACTTGGGGTGTTATCACTGAGTGATTAAAAACAACGAAGCAAAGTCAGATGAAACTATGAACCAGACTGGAAAATCTACATAAGAAAAGACAAAACCAAATCTATTGACAACTAGTAATATGGCCGACCTACAGTCCCACCCTCAGACCACCACATGTTTATCTATCTATCTATCTATCTATCTATCTATCTATCTATCTATCTATCTATCTATCTATCTATCTATCTATCT
>JBAMYA010046581.1:0-10935 GCA_037176975.1 Arrhamphus sclerolepis | reverse complement strand
ATCCATGCAAAAGGATTCCCAACCAAGTACTGAGTGCATTAATGGACATTTTCAAATGTTTGATTTTGTTTTGCTGTCATAAATTTTTTTTTTTTACTTGGTCTGAGGAAATATTCTAATATTTTGAGATGGGATTTTTGAGTTTTCTTTAGCTGTAGGCCATAATCAGCGATATCAAAACAATAAAAGGCTTGCAATATTGCAGTTGATTTGTAATGAATCCAGAATGTATGACATTTCATGTTTTTTAATTGCATTACAGAAAATAAAGACCTATATCACAATATTCTAATTTTCTGAGACAGTCCTGTATATCTGTGCAGCAGTGGATAGCAGCAGTTTATGTAAGTTTTAAAAGAATGATACAACCAGTTACAAAGTAAGTTTTCATGAGCTAAACACATGCTAATTATATTTAACGTGCACTTGTTTTCTACCACTTTACCTATTTGGTTTGGCAGCTCGTAACATTGAAGATTTTAAGTGATTTTTTTCCCTTTAGTACCTCTCCCCTATACAGCCATTTCTAACACTACATTGTTAGAATCCATGTTCTTTTATCTGCTCTTCCAAAGAAAGAATCAGAAAACAGAATTAAATGTCAGTTCAAGCTTTATTAGTATCATGCATAATATTTTTCGGACAAAGGTTTACCCCTCTGACACCACCAAGGCATGCAAGAGAATGAACAAAGAGGGCTGTTTCTACATTACACCTTAAAAGTCTAAACCAGCCAGGAGGAGCCCTACCCTAAAAGTACTCGTGTAGTTGCAAATGTAGAATCATTACAAAAACATTTAAGGACATTTGATCCAATATTAACACATAATATTCTGAACAGGGCAGAGTCAGGTTTTATGAGATGACTCACATACAGGAGCCGTTATTCAAAATAACCATGATGGCAGCAGTATTTATGATACCACCTTTGACCAGGATATTTCTTTTACTGACAAGCCAACAGTCATTCACTGGCCTTCCTACTCCACTGCACATTGTTTTCTTTTTTACCCATCAGGTTGCTGCCCAAAAGACATTCTGATGCAGCCGTTGGTACTGCCAACATCTCCCAAAGCTACCCTTGCTAGCCTATATGACACTAAAAGTGTGCTTTTGTAGGCCCTGACAAGCCTTGGCTGTGTGATGAGTTGGTTGCATGCTCGGGTTCATGCAGACTAAAGTTAGGCTATTTGACATGTTTTTCCTTTTTTTTCATTTTTACCTATTTGTCCCTGGAAGCCAGCAGTACAGAATGTTAGCTTTTATCTAGCTAGCTGACTAAATGTTATGAATTTATTTAGAAAAACTGCATTGCAGAAAATTGTGACTCTGTTGCTACCCTGTTGAACGAGGCCCATGCTGCAGGTGTTTGATGTCATGTACTTCACACTAAAAGAGCGATACACGCTTGAACAAGTCTGCTCTGTTCTAGCAACATGCACATTCTTGCTAATTGTGAAACACTGTCAGTTTGGCATTCACTGCTAAAAGGTCAGGTTCATCTAAGTCTTTGTTCTGTCCATTCAGGCACGCAAACAATACATGTCTGCGCTTTCCCACAACTCATGTTCATCATCTTCATTCAGTCTCAGCATAAATGTATTCCTCTGTTGTAAGTAAAATGAGCTCATTAGTGAAGTACTAATCTTTAGACATTTTCCATAATTGCAGTTTTACTCACATTTTCAGGACTCATTAATCTTCTTGAGCCTCAATGATTTATATTTGCCATAGAACAGTAAAAGTCATATGTTGTGTGCACGGCCTGTCTTGTTGGATAAATTACTCTCTTGTACTTAGCTGAGTTTTGTTTTTATTACTTTATAAACTTTTGAGTCTCAGCACTGACATCTTGACACTTTAATATTTCCAGCATTCATGTATTTTAATGTGAAAATTAAAAATGCACATATACGTAGCAAGTACTGCCCCCTTTTTTCTGTGTGAAAATGTAAATATGCTCGCCGAGCACAGTAATTTACGATGACTGTCAATGAGAAACTGCTCTCACTTTTGCTCCCGCTGTTTAACCCGGCTCTGGTCAGATCTGAGCACATCTCCTCTCATCTCTGTGGAACCGCCCCATTAAAACAGAGCTTGTGGCAAGTGTCAGAGAGTGGTGTAGTGTGAAAGATGAGCACAATAACAAACAAAAAAAAAAACAAGCACATCACATAGCATCAGTAGTTAAACCTTGGGGGTGATGAGCAAAGCGATACGTCGTCCAAAGGTGAAAAAGGTTCAGCACGACGTCATTTTAGTGAGCGTATGAGCCCGGACAGGGAGCTTGTGAAGACGGCATCTTTGCAGAACATAACAATTATGTAGAAAATTGCAGCTGGGTGCCCGGAGGAATGCAGTGTGATTCACTCTGAGGTCGTAGAGAATTACTGTTACATGTGAGATGTCCTCTGGGGTGCACTTGCAACCAGTGTGAACACTGGCCCTGCAAGCAGCTGAGTGTCGGGTACTGCAGTAAAACCTAGACCGAAGTGTATTTGAGAGATAAAGTACAGAGGCCAGACACGTCATCTACATATCGAGGTTTATGTATTTCATTTTAACTGTTGTGCCAGAGTTAGGCAGTGAGATGAATGACTCTAAATGACAAATTCAGGGATACAGACTTCATGGCCCATTTTTTTTCTCTTCTGCAAATTCTAAATCACAGAGGAAGCAAAGCAAAGCTAGGTGCTGATTAATTCAATCATTAATTCTCCTTGCAACAAGCCTCCCGGTCAGCTTTAAATAGCCCTATTGTTCATCTGAAATTCGTTCTCACGTGACACAATTGTCTTTTCAAGCCACTGTTGCTTGTCAGTGAGTCACCAATTCATTTTGGTGTATTCTGGAAGGCTGGCCAGTGGCAGTTAGTTTTACACCAGTCACTTTTATCCCAAAGATGTGAGCTGCATCTAGGCTGTGCTGAATTTTCACTGGATACTAAGAACAGATGTGATAATAGCGTGTCTTTGATTCACGCTCTTCAAAGCACAGCGTTGACGTTGCTGTAATTGCGCATGCCTGCCCGGAGAAGGATCCATCTTGCGGTTAGCTCAGGCTGCATGTCAGCCTGCAGACAAAGTGATGAGGCAAAAGTCAGCGCCTTTGTCGGATAAAGAGGTCAGGGCCGATGCTTGGAGGTTCAGGAGAGCTAATTAAATGGAATGAGTGACGGGAACCTGGGGGGATAAATGAAATTACTAACATCATAAAAAGCGTGGAGATATAACTATTAAAAATCCTCTGGTGGAAGTTCAATGGTTTTAACTTTAAATCTGGATTTAAAATCAAATATAAACTAAATTACAGCACTGCGCTGATTCTGGTATTTTGGTAAAGGGATGAAAAAAGAATTTATTCCAACATCAGGGAATTTCGTTGATGACACATTACCAACACAGACAATACACAAACATTTTCTTTCTTTCCACAAAAGATGATTAGGTGAAAACCTGCAGTATGTGAGAGTAAAACGGATCATCTGCAGTATAAGAGTCCTCCTTTTTGTTTTGGGATACTTGTTTGTGTTTTCACACAACACTTTGACCACCTCTGTGTCAAAAAAAAGGAACGACTCAAGGTGGTAATGCGAGGGGGTTGATCTCTCACATTACCTTGGCCAGAATATGGCAAAAAGATCCTAAAAACTACCAGAAAAACACGTATACTGGTATTTACAACAATGAAAATGAAAGAAGGCACCTCAAAATACCACTAAAAGATCACTAAACATTTTCTATTTGCACTCTCTCGCTCATTCTCTGTCTCCTCTTTCTCACCCTGCTGAATAACTCAACACAGTGCAGGCATCGCTGCCCCTACTGTAATGGATATCAGTGCAAATAGGAATTACATCGATAGCGCGCATGGCTGAAGAGGTACAGGAATTCGAAAAATGGACATCATTACCTGTCGCCGGCGACATCTTCAGCGTAGAAATGGCTTGTCTCACTGTGCTTGAATGAATGCATGTTGGAGGCGCTCAGTAGATCTGCACTCAACAATGCACCCTAGGCGGAGTAGTCAAACGCAGATCCACTGAGCTTTCAACATAGAACGCATTATCAGAAAAGAAGTTCAAAAAATAAATTACAAATTTCTACATTGTTCAATACTAGTACATACCGAACCAATGAAACCATCCATCCATCCATCCATTATCTATACCCGCTATTTCCTGTGCAGGGTCACGGGGGTCTGCTGGAGCCTATCCCAGCTTACTTTGGGCGAACCAATGAAACCATTTAATGGTAATTAAACTCCTTTGACAGAGGAGACTATGGCTGAATATGTTGTACCCTGCTGGCTGAGCACATCTGGGTGGAAAAAAAACCCTGCTGTGCTGTGTTAAAGGCACAGTCAGTGGCTGTACCGCCTTGGGAGGTAGTAACAGAGCCATAATGGAGGCATAATGAGAGTTGTGTGGATTGGAAATGCTGGAAGGCGTAACAGGAGTGTGAGCATGGCTGCAAACTGTCAAAGATGTCTGTATTTCTGACTTGGGGCAGCTACTGATCATTGTACTTCTAAACCAGGAGGAATATCCACCAGCTAAATCCCATCCAGCAGTAACATTACAACTTCTGTGATGGGGAAAGCGAGGCACCTTGTTAAAGTCAATGCCAACTGAATAAAGCGCTCGGTGACTAGAACCACTCAGGAATTAATCATGGCTGCAGACTGCAAAGTAGAGGAAAGGGATATTTATATTCTAGAAGACAAGAATGTTGAATGAAAGCATACATGGTGAGAGAATATTGCGCCTTCCTGTGATAAATGAATGCAAACAACTGGAAAGTGGAGGCGGAAAATAGAGGAGGCCTCAGTATGTATTTATGCTGCGATTGCTGTGTGAAAGTGGATTTAGAAAAGCAAACGCTGCTTCTTGGAGGAATGGAGTGCAAGAAGGACACATCTGAGTGTTTCAAATAGATTCTCAAGCAGAGACTTAAGCTGGAATGGGAAACAGCATGTGCCACAGGAGGATATCATCAATGACGCATTAGAGAGAGACAGAGCAGACTGCTGAGCTGTTTTAGCAGCTACTGCTAGATGGCTGCATGGACATGATTTGATGATGTGGAATTTATTTTAGTGCTTTGAATTTTCAAACCTCAGTTTCCAGAAAAATGAATACTTACAAATGATGTTGACCTCCTATGCCAGTATTACATAAATGGTGTGATATGGGCAAAATGGCAGGTGGTTGGTGCTGGTGGACTCACAGAGGCATCCCATTCCAACTCAGCACAAGCCATAGAAATGCAAAATGAATTAGCAGCTTTGTGATGGTGCACACGATTTCTGACTTCCACTACAGAGCTGAAGTAGTCCACAAGTATCAAACCAGCTGCAAACCTACCACTAAAGTTGATGTTTTATTCAGTGTTGATGAAATTTAATTTAAAAACAACATTATGTGCCTTCACAGTGTGATATTGTGATTTTTTTTGTTTTTAAAGGCTCACCATTTCACATTTACTTTCAAATTCAGGCTGTACCCAGCCGAAATAAAAGGCAGTGAAGGAAGACGATGACAAAAGAAAGGGTTGACATTATGTAGGTCATAAGGAAAATCCCCTGCTCTAAGACTACGTGAACACATTTGCAATGGAAATCAATCAAACCTGAAGTGAGGCATTAAAATCAGAGGGGTAAAAGTGGTACAGTGATAAAAGTAGCAAATAACGCTAGCTAATTAGTGGAGAGCAAAGGTTTTCATTCTTGATCTTGATATCTGCTCTTGGGATGAGCTTGGGCTTTTATTTCATCCTGGAAGTCTCCATTCAGACGAGCGGTTATTGATTCTTGTCTTCCAAGGACTTCTCTGATGACAGCACCTAAATCTTTAGACAGTTTGTACTCATCCAAAGTACTCATTTGAAGTTTCTGAGGCTTTGGCAGACTTTAGAGCTTTTTAAAGCTTGAAAAATAAAGCATTTCAAAATAAGATGTTTTTAGAAAGAAAATGGAACATTTTGATAAATTCTTAAGATCATTTTTGGACAAACATCATCAAAAGATACCAATGTTTCTACTCAGAATGCAACTACATAAAACTGCTCTGGAGTGTTTGTGTTTCAGTGCCAGGAGTTTCACTTCAACTGGTTTCAGCCAGTATAAGCAAACTGACTTTTCAGTTCATCTATTATATTTTATTCTTCAAATGACACCTCAAAGTGTCTCAAGCATTTACAGTATCAACGTAACCACCTAACATGAATTTCCATGTTGTGTCATTTCTTGCTTTTTGAGTTTTTTGTTTTTTTTTGTTCTGTTTATTTTTAATAACTTCAGCAGATGCTAAAATACTCACTAACCACTTGTTTTCAACTGAACTGGTAGACAGTCCCCACTCAGATGGAAATCTTCATCTCAGTGTATTAAAATGATTTCAGCTAAAGAATCAAGTCATTTCATCTTCAATTTACCTGACATGGTCTACATAACCTCTTAACATGCTACTTCAGTTTTTCAAAGGATTGAGGTACTTGCATTTTGACTTTCCAATTCCCTTTCATTATATTATCATTTTACACATTATCATTTTCGCTGTTCTTGAAAGCATATAAACGGGTGCATGGCATAACTACCAAATCAAATAGAATTATCGAGCCACCTTCTCTCTTCCACCACCAAACTTCATATCATGCAACATTGATTAATTATTCATTCATTAAAATTGATTTAGCAAAGTATACCACCAATGAGTGAACATAAAAAAAAACCCTAACTGCTATGAACACAGCTGCAGAAATATGTAAAAAAGGAAGCTGTTACACGGTACTTTGGGGGGTATTTGGACCAGAGGATGTCAAAGGTAATTCCTTAAAATCTGAGAAAAAAATTTAAACATAGTATGCCTACTTTAATACAAATACAATACATATACATCAAGATCATTACTGCATCGATCATTAAGCTATATTTATGCTATTATTATACACCAAAGTTGTCTGAAGAGTCCAGACAACTTCTCTTAAAAGGTCAAAGCCACCAAGTGAAACACCATGATAAGAGAAGTCATCTGTCATAAAATACATTTTTGAGACATACAGCAGTTAGATTTGGTTTTGATAATAGGGGAGAAAGCAAATTATTTCTCTAATACAGTTTTTCATTTTGTATATCAGGAGAAAAAAGTACCAGCATCATGCTGATATAAGGCAACATAAACTTAGATTAGTGCTCCTGGTTTTGATCATCTCAACATCATGAACAGTCACAGACATTCAATACTTCAGTTTGCTCTGTGGGCCTGTTTAGCTGTCTATCCCAGAGTTCTTTCTTTTAAGCTCATTATAATGATCGGCCCTAGGCAGGAAGCCACAGCGCGGCTAGGCAAGAGAAAACGAGGTTCTTTGAAGTTCCCTCCTTTGATTGGCAACACAGATCATTTTTGTTGTGCCTTGTTTCAAACCTGAAGCCTGCTTTGAAACCATACAAAGGGATCAGGCTTATTATGGGCCAGTAGCCTCTCCATACTTTGCTCTTTTGAACAATTGATGAATCACTGGAAATGGCAGTTTGGATCTTCATTATTGTACGTTCATGATTCATTTGCATCATTTTTGTTAAGCGTCTCGCAGTTTGAATGTTTGTCAGGGGTTTATCTTTAATCTTACAGCATTGCTTTACTGCTAAAACAGTGACATTTCCAGATCTAAAGCAGGTGTGTGCTATGTTGTAAAGTGAGCATAGATGGGTGGCAGAAGAAAAGAAGCTTGGATTCATGGAGGCCCCAGGGGCTGCTGTCAGAGGAGTTTTGTCCCATTTCTTATGGCCATGTCAGCCGGTGGGGAAAGGAGTGATGTTAAAGTAATCCTGATGGATGCTAGCGGTGGGCCTCGAGTTGCTGGCCTAGACAGGATGAGCAACAGGAGCCCATCCAGTGTTAGATGGAGAGATACACTGCCATCGCTACGCTCAATCACATCTCCCTGAGCAAAAACAGGGGAGCTAATGAAGAGAAGCACAGATACAGAGACACAGCCGCAGACTCCATAACCTCAGAGCATTCAGAGCAGATCACTTCTCTTTCATCCAGTTGAGGTCTTTGTACTTAAAATCCACAATTAGCTGTATTAGCAATTCATGAGGTGTTTACAGTGTGGAGCACATTGAAGTTCCATTTGAAATGACTTAATGAGATGCTGAAATGAGACCGTCTTCATAAGGGAATTAACATTCTTACGTAAAAGCTTGGATATGACAGTACTCTATGTTATTAAATTAAATTAAAATGATGTGACTGCAGCTCATATTAAGGGGTGGAATATGTTGTACATGCTGTACATATGACTGTTTCCGATCTGCACAGATTGCTGATTCAAACTACTGAAATGAAACATCCATCAGGGACATAAATCATACATGACACTGACAGATTATGTTGCCAACAGATTAGAATAGAAAGCAGTACTTGTGTGACATTGTGACATCTTTTGATTTTGTTGAAAATGGTAAATGTGTTTGAAGAAAACCACTTATATGAAACAGTTTTTTTTTAAGTAGAATGCAGCCAAAGTAATTGAAGAACATAATTACAGGTACAACAGTTAAAGTGCAGTAACCCCCAATGGCCCACCTGAGATACAAACAGGCTAAAAAATGGGGAAACGCATCTGGTTTGGCTGTATGATTACTCCGATCCACAAGTCTGATATGACCTGAAATAAAATATATGAGATGAATGTGGCTTGAATTCACCACCTCACTATCTGCATCAGTAGTGTGAAGGTTCAAAATTTGTGTGTTTTATTTTGTGTTTGATAGTTTTTTTAATAGCTCACAGTCTTTCCATGGCAATCTCAAGAGGATCAGAAATCTCTGCTTTGGTTCATTGAAGCAGATGTATGGTGGCATCTTCAACTCCAATTCATGAATATACGCAAACTGCAGTGGGTCGTGGAAGGTGCTTGTTTGCTTACTCAGGAGGACCAAGAAAAGTCTTTCCTGGACTTTCATGAAGTGGGGCGTTAAAGCTACAGGTCTGTAGTCATTAGAAGAAGATGGACAAGATCTTTCTGGAATTGGAACAAAGCAGGATGTCTTCCACAGCACTGGGACTTTCTTCTGGTTCAGACTGAGGTTGAAGAGGTTCTGTAGAATCCCACATAGCTGGTCAGCGCAGGTTTTCAGGACTCTGGGGCTGAGACCATCTGGAACTGCAGCCTTGTTGCTGTTTAGTCTCTCCATCTGCTGCTTCACCTGATTCCTAGAGACAGACAAGTGAGAGGGGCAATGCATCTTCTGATGTTGTTGGAGGCAGCAATGGAGTAGCAGCAAGATCCATGACTGAGGTGGAAGATGAGACAGCTGAGATGTGACATGGGAGTTGTGGGGTGGCGGTCTGTTTTGATGGGGCCAGAAGAGGATTCTGAGCTTGTGTCTGAACTGAACCCGTTGAATATGTTCAGTTCATTTGCTCTGTCCAGATTCCCATCTATCTGATCCTCCTTCTTCTTGAAGCCAGTGATTTTCTTCATGACTGACAACACATCGCTTACATTATTCTAGTGGAGTTTGTTCTCCAGCTTTCTCCTCAACACCTACTTGTTGATTCTGATCTTGCCTTTCAGTTGTTTTTGTACTGACCTCAATAATTCCCCGTACCCCTCCCTGAAGGCTCTTTTTTTCTTGTTGAGAAGCTCTTTCAGGTCACTGGTGATCCAGAGCTTATTATTGATAAAGCATGGTGTTGTCCACACAGAAGGTGTGTCAGTCACACACTTAGTCATGGCACTGCTGTCATCTCCATGTAACTCAGAGTGAATCCCAATCTGTAGCACCAAAACACCCCCTTCAGCTTCATTTGACCACCACGTCACAATCCTTTTGGTCACATGTTGCCCCTGGACAACTTTATAGGTTGGAGAAAGAAAGACCAGATTATCTGCCTTGCACAGAGCAGGTCTTGTAGAACAGCATCTCTGATGTTTGCATAAGACAAATCCAACAGTTTATTTTCTCTGGTGGACCAGTTGGAACATTGAAAACATGGCAAAGAGACAGAAGTGATTGAAATCACCAGATATCCCCACAAAAAGCAGCGGCTTGTTTTTAATGTGTGTAGCTTAGCAACAGCACAGCTGATGACGTCACATGCAGCTTCGGCACCAGCTGATGCTGTGATGTAAACTGCCATTATAATAACACTGATGAACTCTCTCAATAGGTTATAAGGGTGGAAACTCACATCTAACAATTTATTATCTAGGCTGCAAAAACAATGTTTCACAGCAGCACAATTTCTTGTTGAGATTTTTAAAAACACTTTGCAGAAAATGGTCTATAATGTACTTTATTACTTCTTCAAAGTCAGAAGTTTACATAAACTAAGCTCTCGACACAGGTTCTGTGTCCCAGAGATGAAATGACTCTGGTGTAAAATGTGCATCTCAACCCCAGAAAAAACACTTTGTGGAGATGCTGCTGAAGTTGGAAAGTGTGTCATTATCCACCGTGAACTCAGTCCTGTACCAGCATGGACTAAAAGACCACTCAGCCAAAAAGAAGCCATTACTCCAAAAGTAACATAACAAGCCAGATTACAGTTTGAAAATGCAGCGATTTCTCCAACAAGTTTTGGAGGCATGTTCTGTGGTCTGATAAAGCTAACCTTGAACTTACTTTCATTACATTTGGTGGAAAAACAAGGAAGTTTGCAAGCCTGAGAAGACCTGATTTGCTGCAGGAAGGACTTGTACACTTCACAAAATAGAGGGCATAATGAGGAAAAAACATAGTGTAGGAATATAGAAGCAACATCTCAAGACATTGGGCAGGAAGTTAAAGCTTGTGCATGAGAAGTTAAAGCTTATGCATGAGTCTTCTAAGTGAACAATAGACCTCATTCACAAATAGTGCGTACTCACAAATCTGTGCTTAAACTGTGCGTGCGAGCGTTTGATGCACAAATCTGGGATTCAT
>JBAMYA010046580.1:0-10936 GCA_037176975.1 Arrhamphus sclerolepis | reverse complement strand
TGGAGAGCAGCTGCTTTAAGGTGGAATAACTGAGGTGGAGAGCAGCTGCTTTAAGGTGGAATAACTGAGGTGGAGAAGAGCTGCTTTAAGGTGGAATAACTGAGGTGGAGAGTGGCTGGTTGATGTCAGAAAGTCAGGATTTAGGAAATGTTGCCTTTTTAAAACTTGATTCCTGTGAAATTTACTTGTTTTTAATTAAAAAGAAATTGTGATTTTAGGACAAAATGTTGAAATTACACAACATCAGTAATTTTAAATCGGAATCATGAAAAAAACAACAACTTTGAGTTAAAAAGTTTTGTTACAGCTGTGATTCTACAATGAAATGTCTTGGTTGTTATTGTAAACTAATGAAATAACGTAAACATCAGCGCGTCTACACAGCACAGTAGCCTAGCAACAGCACAGTAGCCTAGCAACAACTCCAGATACAACAGAGCAACATGTGTTTCTCAAATAAAGACTTCTTTTTCTTGATTTTATTTATTCTCTTTTCAAGCACATGAGCACCACTACGACAACGTCCATTAGCATGTTAGCATTAACCATTAACCGTTAGCATGATGCTGTGTTCCTGAAATACTCAGATTTATTTATGTCGTAGCCACGATTCATCATATGTTCAATCACACGGTGGAACATGCTGGAAATTAATCATCTACTGATTTCACGGTGGGCAGTGAGACCTGAATTCATCTGTAAAACTCCTAAATAAGCGGGTGAGTCTACTTTGGTGTTTCTGGTGGACGTCATAGCTGAGAAGCGCTGAAGTCTGAAATCCCCAGAAGACTGTATTGGTTCTCCTGTCCTACGTGAAATATTCCCGAGTCTCCCGTTGCAGCCGTCAGTGTTGATGTGCTCCTTTGCTGAAAGGACGTGACCATGGTGAGGTTCAGTACGTTGCTAGTCTTTAGTCCTTTAGTCCTACCATCGTGGAGTTCGATGGAGTTCACTAGTCCTTCAAATCCAGATGTTTAGGCAGTCGTTTTTTTATGTTGGACATGTAGCCACCATCATGAATAAAAAAAGATATATATATATATATATATATATATTGACAAGACGAGGTTAGACCAAGAAGTTCTTGTCTCTTCAAACCCCCCCGAGGCTTTCCGTCTCGGGGTCAGCGTCTCCTTTCGTCCTTCTCAGCATCGTGTTTTTTTCTGTCCTCTTTCTGTTCTCTAAAAGCAGGTTTGCTGGTTTTAGCTCTGTAGGGGTGAGTTTGAATGAATATTTGCTCCTCTGATGAATGGGTGTTTTAAAAAAAGAAAGAAAGAAAGGAATTTAATTAGAATTTCTCAGATGTTTCAATCAGTGGCAAATCTCGTCTGAAGGTTTCCTTTGTAATCGGTTTAATGATCATTATGTATAATCATGAGGCTCGTCAATGAGATCCTCATGTGATAATGTCTCTTTTAATTTGCTGGTGAAACCTTCATCGCAGCAGTGGTTCCAGCTCATGCAGCGCCATGAGGCAGCATGTCTGGTCTGTGTTCACACACACACACACACACACACAGTCCTGACCTGTTGTTTTTATTTTATTTATGTGCAGACCAGATGCTCAGCGTTCCACGTAGTACTTATGAAGGGTATGGAGTTGTCGTCTTGGAGAAACACGGCTCCAGGTCTACAAATCCCCATCTCAAGCAGATCACACAGCTGGAGAAATGACTGCAGAGGTTTATCTCCCCATGTGACTCATCTAAAATCTTAGAGGAAGCTTAAAGAATCAGCCCTGGTTGGACTGCAGCAGCTGTACAGGCAGAAAGGCATTTTTCTGGGTTCCTGCTCTCCACAGCTACAGTTAAAGACTCCTAAGAATTAACGCTCGTCTCCATGTTGGCTCGGCGTTTGGAGGTGAGGCAGATATATGGAGGGTGTCTCGTCTCTGAGCTGCAGGCATTGGACCAGACTCTGGCAGGACCTTAAATCTTCACGCCTGCCCGGCTCTTTTACTTGTAATCCTGCCACTCTTTCAGAGACGGTGGAAGTTTTAACACAAGAAAAAAGTAACAAACACAAACATTTTACAAAGCCAAAGATAATGAAGTTAGTACTTTTGAAACCATGTTTTTACAAAAACAAAAGAAAAAAAAGATGCTTCAACTGGTGGATAAACTCCACTTATCTTGTTGAAAAAAATAATTCATTAAAAACATTATTTCACATCTTTGAACAGTTGGTTTAAGTCAGTATTTTATCATAAAGTTTGTTGTTTGCATTGACGATATATGGGTGAGATAGATTTAATTTAATTTGAGTTAATGGGGATTTATCTTTCAATAATCTAATGAACTAACTAACCAACTAACTAACTAACTAACTAGCTTTTTCAAATCTGTTTGAAGTTGATTACAATCATTGTCCTTCAAAGACAAACTTCATATCATTGAACCATTTAAATACTGAATTTAATTTAATCAGGAATGAAAATAAAAGTTAATTTCCTTTTAATGAATAACAAGTTCAATATTGATAAACAGTTTATCAAAGTTGTGAGTGTTTACTGTTTATTTTAGAGAAAGCAAAGAATTGTAGAATTTCCCTTTTTGGGGATCAATAAAGTCTTTTTGAAGTGAACTGAGTTTAAAAACGGAATATTAATCTGTTCAAAAGAACATCAGCGTGTCGTTCAGTTAGTGAAGTCTTTTATTCTGCTTTAAATTGGAAACCAAACCAGAGTGAGCTGGAAGAAAACAGAAACGACCATGGACTCCACCAATGATCAGCTCCATCAACAAGGATCTAAAGGTACCTGTGAGCTTGGACAACTAGAAGACGTCTGTGTGAGGACAAGACATCAGCAAGAAGCCTCCGGATGAAGAGACCAGCACACCAGACCCTGACGACGTACTGGCTTTTCTTTGTGGGACGGTGGCAGATGTTCTAAACATCTGGGGCGTAACCCCAGCCTAGCTAGGGCTGGGGGGTCCCCAGGTCCCCCAGGTCCCCCAGGAAAACTTTAATCAAGTAGATTCATTTCCTGCATTCTAGTGCATTTTAGCCAGTTGTTCACCACCTGTTTCAACCTGTAAGTAAATGTTTGATTCAAAGACGATTTCAGCAACGAGCCCACTGCTGTGGCTGAGAGACTGAAATTACATTTTCTTTATTATTTAGATTATTATTCTGATTTAGTTGTTGATGGAACACAATAAGCCTTTGTGGCAAGAAGTGGTAACACTCAACTAATTAAATATTCAATTAAACACTCAAATAAATAAAACATGCTTTAATAATATAAAGCTCTATGATTCTAAAACAGTGATGTTTTTCATCGTTTATATAACCAGCTGTGCTCAGAGTAAATAGTGATTTAAATCTACATTTTGGATTTTCACTTTGAAACTGAGCCTTAAATGAGGCTCCATAAAATAACTTTTCATCGATAACATCGTTAATCAATGGTCTTCCCATCTGAATTTTAGAATTTAAAGTTCTCATTTGAGCACTGTTTTATACAGAAGATCGTGAAACACTAAAATCCAATCTCCCAGTAGAAATTCTGCACGTCACCATTAGAACCAGCAGATCACTGGATGGATTAATAATAATCTCAACAATCAATAAATATCATCAGAGCAGATTTAGATGAACTAGTTAGTGAGTTGCTGATGGATCTGCTACCACTGAATAACCAGATAACCTTTCATAGAAAAAAACATTCTGTAGCGAAATTATAACTTCCTTTTTGTGCTTTCTATATAATCTCCTTGAGTCCATGTGTCTGAGGAGGGAAAGATTTTAAACTATTGTTAAAATGTTAAAATGTTCTGTGGTTGCTGACTGCATGAGATGCATCGTATGCGTCCAGGGCTAAGGCAGGCGTGTGATTGGATGATGAAGGCAAAGAGGCGGATTTTTGTTTTGATTTGTTTTGTTTGTTTTTTGTTGTTTTTCTTGAGTTATGTGGTGCTTGATAGTGGCGGAGAGAAAAGTTAGGGCTGCGGCTGTTACAGTTTCTGTGGCGTAGTTGCCGTTACAATCTATAATTACAGAGAGATTAGAGATTCTTAGGCTTAACGACGTCCATGAAGCAAAGCAAGAACGATCCAGGGCTTTAAATAAAAGGTTCGGGGCTCAGGCTCCTGGAGTCCAGCCCTGCTGCCACCTATGCTGGAGCATCTCCACCATTTGCCAGTGTCAGTGTGTGAAGGTAACTGCTATTCTCTGGAAAAGCATAAAAGCGGATTCTCTCTTTTTTTTCTCCACCTCCTGAGGTAGTGAGAAGACCTGAAAAAAAGGACAGCGTCTATATGTAACATATAACCCCCCCACCCCCCCACTCCCATTCTGCAACCCAGTGAGACGTCTGTGAATTTGTAGTGGCGTTTACATGTAAATATCAACAGGATGCAGAAGACCGTTGAAGGAAACTCGTTTGTTAGTTTGCTCAAACTTTTATCAACTCTCCGTCAACATAACAGCATTAAGCTGAGATGAAAGAACTTCTAACTCTCTGGAAGAAGATGAAATTAATCTGTACTTCACAAGCACAGTTTGTGGGATTCTTCTTCCTCGATTGGGCCTGTGGGGTAAAACTGGAAGCACACCTTTACCTAAACGTTACAGAATGTCAGTATGTGAGCGCCTGCTGACTGGTCTAAAGAGAAACAAGCAGCAATTATGGACATTTATCTTTTTGGGTCTAGAAACCACAGAGAGATTACCAGAAGACCCCCAGACACTGAATTCAAGCCAAAGAACACTGAAGACAGTGAAGCATGGTGGAGTAAGCATCATGATTTGGGGGTGTCAGGTCTAGTTATCACAGACCAGGATCATGGATTAGTTTAAAACACCTCTGATCATGAACAAAAGCCCCAGTGAGCTAAAGGACAAGGCACTGGTCTCCTAAACCAGGGATTATGGTTTGTTTGTGTGTGTGCGTGTGTGTGTGTGTTTGTTCCCAGTTGAGTGAAATTCTTATGTGAATTTCCCCGCTGTGTGACCATTAAAAGCTTACCCAAATACATCAAAATATCTCAAAAGGTCATGTTGTCTTGTCCTGAAGAGGAAATGTTCTTTAAATTGATGTTTTAGGGAGAAAACGAGCCCAAACACACCAGTAAGCAGCAACATCTTGGTTCCAGACCAACCAGATTAACTTTATGGAGTGTTCAGACCAGTCCTGGACCTGGATCCAATAGAAAACATAAGAAACATCCAAAATGTTTCTGAGGAAAAACCAAGAACTGCAGAGGAATGTGGACTGTAGTCCAGTGGTCCTGGACTGGAACACCTGTGTATTCCAGTCCAGGTGGAGCTGTTACACAACTAAATAGTAGCTCAGATAAACCTACAAGTGAGTTTGGAAAGAAAATACTGACACTGCTGATGTGTGAACAGACTAATATATATTTTTCTTCACTTTTTATAAAAATCAAACTGCTTACATTTGTCTTCATGTTTTGATATGAAGGTCCAGTGTTCCCGAAGCGTTCGTATGTTTGAGGTGTCATGAGAAAAAAGTCATGTGAAGGATCTTCAGCTTGACTCCCTTTTTTTTTTTTTTTAACCCACTGCTTTTGTTTTTCGAACACATCTGTACCTCTGCTTTTCTCCATATCTGGGTGGTGTGAAGAAAGTGCTTTTTTTCCCTCTTCTAGAGAAGTTGTAAAGTTTTATGTATGTTTTGGAACCACCCAATTATGTGTCTGAGACTCTTAAAGAATGTTAATGTGTGAAGAACTTGTAACATACTTAACAGAAGGCCATTAAAGTTATTTGAGAGGATTAAATGTAGCTTTGGAGCTTCCAGTGCAGTTTCTTTGTAGCTTTGTCTACTTGATGGGCCTTTTATAGCTAATCGCTTGCAGTCGGCCTCCAGTGAGTGCAGCGCTGCGAGCATGTGTGCTGCGTGGTGTCATATTTCTCTCAGTGTGGTGCTCTGCAGGCTGCAGTTGCACGCAGCGAGACATCAATAATGCACAAACGCTGGAGGTGACTTTGTCTCGGAGGAGCAGCGTTGGGAGCTTTCTCTCATTATACTTGTTCTTAAGCTGACTCCAGTTTTTGAGCTTACAAATACAAACGAAATGAAAAATGTAGGATGGGCTGACTGGAGCTAAAAAAAAAACATTTCTAAATATATAATTAACGATCTGGTCTTCCAGTCCAACATTTATACCAAGGGCTCCAACTCTGCTTCTTCGTCGCCATGGTTACCGTTAAAGGGACAGTTATTCTTGTCAGATTTCCTACAAGTTGTAAAAAAGTACATTTTTGTTATAAAATCAAAATTCTTAGGTATAAATAGTGATTTTTTTTTTTGTCATAAAATCTCACATTTTACAAAAACCATGACTTCTATCATAAAAATTGACACCTGAATCAACTTTTTTTTTTTATCTTGAAATCTTTTTTTTAAATAAAACTTTTTTTTCCCAAGAATCAATCAAACATTTTAGACTTTATGTCATAAAATCTTTTTCATCGTTCTCCTAAATCCTGACTTTCTGACATCAACCAGCCGCTCCACCTCAGTTATTCCACCTTAAAGCAGCTGCTCTCCACCTCAGTTATTCCACCTTAAAGCAGCTGCTGGACGTGGTGGTCCAGATGTGGCCTGCAGGCCTGGAGTTTGACACATGTGGTTTGTACCTTCAGTATAAGAGACCCAACGTTGGCTGAAGCAGCTTAATGCAGCTACAAACATTCGTGACTTCAAACACAAGTTAATGGATAAATGTTAGTTTTTATGAGGGCTGCTAATAAATGTTGAACCACCATGAAACTCGGGTCTTTGTCAGGTGACACAGAAGCTGCCATGTTGATCTGAGCTGAGGTGTTGCTCAGAGATGGTCTTCAGGCATCTGAAATTTTCAGCAAAAGCTGATCTGATAAAGCGAAGAAAAGTGATAATAAATACCCATAATTCACTTTGCAACAACCACATTATTTAGTCCATCGATTCTGATGATTCCACCTGAGCCTTTTCTGAAGCTGACAGAAATGAGTACATTCATCGATGTATTACATTTGCTGCAAAAGGAACATCTTAAATATATGGTCTAATATCTATGCCTCAATCCTGAGTTAGTAACAGAACTTCATAAGGAGAGAAATGCACTTTGCACGCACATTCATCATAAAACATGCAACCTAGAGAAGGGTTTTCTCCAAGCAAGTACAATAAAAACAGAAAAAGTAAGTAATTCTCACTCTGTCGCACCCAACAAACTGTTAGGTCTCCAGTGTCATGTGTTTATTCTGTATATCTGTCTGATATCTTAGCTGATTTGTTTTGATTTTCCTAAACACGAGGACGCAGTGATTTTGAGGTGTACCTTAAAATACAGCCGCAGGTGTGCCTCCAGTTAACTTAGATCTTGTTAATTAACCTTTCAGACATCATCAGTTCAGCTAAAGTCACACGTATGGAAATATTATCACAATATTCTGGCATTTAAAGATAATTTTGGTGATTCTGTCTGACCTGCAACAGGAAACGTTCAGTCTGATCTAAGACAGACTGAGAGAAAAAAGAAGGATTATGCATCTTAGTGTGATTCTGCTGCTTGTTCAGGATTTTGGCGTGAAAATGATCCCAGATTAATAAATGAAAGATGAAAAACAAACAAGGCAGTATGATTTTGAAAACCTGTTGTTTTGGTGGGAAATGACAGTAGACCAGTTATGCTGATTTAACAGTGTTGTTAATCGTTTCTCACCCACCACCTGATCAGAAACGTGGTTTAAGTTCTTCACTCAGTCCCATGCAGGACAGCTGTCTTTGGTGTCCATCAACAGGTGGTGAGAAACACGTTTCCAGGTCTTGATATAACTTACACTGATCATGAAGTTGGTTCGACTTCAAAAGTCAAAGATGACCCCGACGTGATTTGAACACGCAACCTTCTGATCTGGAGTCAGACGCGCTACCGTTGCGCCACGAGGTCCCTGTCCAGCTGCTGGTCATGTGTGAGAAGGATATCCAGGCGGAAACAGTCCCCCGGTGGGAATCGCAGCACTTGCTGAGACTAATGCAGCAATCATGAAACGCACACAGACACATGCCCTCCCCCACGTTTCTCCCACCCTCCCCCGCCCCTGAGTCTCCTCCAGGCTAGCAGTCTTTGTGTGGTCTGTGCCAGGAACAGAAGCTCCTTTCAGCTCCAAAGACATGGATACGCAGAGAGCTGTTGTCTGGGCTGATGTCACAAGTGTGAGATGTAGAAGAGGAGACGCAGGGAACAAAAACTTTCTGTTTCCTTTTCACCTCCAACAATGAATCACCTGAGCAGCTCCCTGATCTGACAAGGCTGCAGCGTAGTAGCGTCTTAGGATAAATAATTAAAAGTGATATGGACCACGCAGGTCAGCGGGACAGGACCTGCATGACTGGCAGGTAATACTCACACGCTGCGTATCAGCTCATATCTCATCCTAAATTATACTTTTCACTTCTCACCTGCGGGTCTGTTTGGTGTCGACTCAGCAGGAACTACGCTGCTGTAACAGAACACGCATGACAGGTCACATTTGAATAAAAGCGACTGCACCACATTTTCTGTCTACATTATTAATGTTTAATGTCAGATCAGTTCATTTGTATTGTGTCACTTCAGTTTCATTCAGTTATTTACGTGAAAAGCAGAGAACGCTCTAATTTTCTTCTTTCTGCTGTCAGCTGCCACTTTCACGCGGTCAAATCAAACCAACAAGGCTGTTGAAGAGCTTTAGAGGGAAAAAATAAGAAGAAGAAGCAAAAATGTCCTTAAACATCTAAACATTTGACAAATCTAGCAACAACATAATCTGAGAAGCTGCAGTTACAGATTTCATCGTTTCTAGATGGTAGAAATAAAATTAGGTCAGCTGGTTGCAGAATGTGTTTTTCCACAAAAAGAAAAAAAAAAAGCTGTAATGTTTCGTTGGACCACTTTTAGTTTTGATTAAGACGCACATTCATTCTAGTGTCTCAACAGTCATTCACATCCACGGTGGCTTTAATTCTAATCCAAGATCTTCTTCTGATGATGAGAACAGTCTTCTCCAGAACATCCCAGAGATTCTCAGTGTGGTTCAGGTCTGGACTCTGTGGTGGGGTTCAGGTCAGGACTCGATGTCTGATGGTCCCTGATCCAGTCTTTCAGTATCTGAGTCTGATCCTTCCTTCATCATCATCTGGAACATGTCCATCAGGAAGAAAACATCCATTGATGGAAAAACCTGCTGAACCTGGACCTGGACCTGAACCTGGACCTAGACCTGAACCTACATCTGAATCTAGACCTGAACCTGAACCTAGATCTTAACCTAGACCTGCACCAACCCCAGATCACGGACTGGTACAGCAGACACTAGGCATGATGGGAGCATCTCTTCATCCTCTGATGCTCCATCCCTCTGGATCAGAGTAGATCTGGACTTATCAGACCACATGAGCTCCTTCAGTCCTCCAGAGTCCAGTCTTGATGCTCTCTAGTGAACTGGAGCGTTGTTTCCAGATGATCCTCGCTGATCAGAGGTGTCAGCAGTTTAGTTCCAGTCTTCAGGTCCTTCACACTGATGGAGTAGAAACATTCTCACTGTTGAACAGCTGTGATTCTAGTATTTTTTTTCCCCACTGTCCTTCCAGTTTTTGTTGGACATGTTGGACAGTTCGTGCCGTTCATCCAGAAGGTTTTCACAGCGCGTCACCTTGTCCGTACGTTGTTATGTTACAACCGTATTCCAAAATGCATTAAACTAAAAAAGATCAGGCCGGTTCTCTTCAACGGCTTCTTTCAGCTGAGACTTGAAAGAATAATTAAACTTAGAAATGTTTACGCTGTGGTCCTAATGCTGCCTGAAAGTGCAGCTGACCTGAGGATGCTGCCTCACTGCGCTGGATGAAACGTTACACTTCTGCATGTGTGCTGATGTAACATTAGAGGGCTGTTAGTGGTTTCATGGCACTGGTTCCACTGGTTTTTACAGGTTTTCTGTAATCATAAGCTGTGTGAAGTTCTCATGTTTCATTGTACTTTACCTCTAAAAAATACCTCAGATTGTTGTTCAGAACCGGACCTGACAGATGCTCTCCGTTTATTTAATTCCTGTCATTTTTCTTTCTGCTCATGAAACGTTGTTGTCTTTGAACATAAAAATAATATTGAACTATGGATTATTATTCTTTAAAAGGATGTTAACATGTCTGTAAATGGAAAGTGTTTTTTATTTTGGTTTATTCTCTTTTACATTCTTTGTTAAAGCAGATTTTCTTCTGCACATAAAAAAACTCTTGAAAAACTTTATTTTAATTTTCTATTACTTTATCTTTACTTATTTTCAAATAACTTAAGGAAATATATATATATTTAAAGTTTTTAAAATACTTTATTTCATATAAAATCACATCATTTTTAATTTCCACCTTTTTAAATATTGTTGCCAGTCCTCTTATCATTTTTGCTTCATTACTTTTATTTAGAATCCAACTTATGTCAAGTTAGAGCCAAATAAATTGTTATACTCATCATCTAAATTTTATCTAAATTTTACTTGAAGCAAAAGCAATTATTTATGGATTAGATATAGATCGGATTAAGATTCTGTTATGAAAATGTTTAGTATCACAAACATGGCAGAAATCTAAATTTAGAGCCTTATTAATTTATAATTTATTGTGGGGAACGCGACCTCGCTAACTTTCAGCTCCTTCAGGATGTTAGATGTTAGAGACACAATAACAGTCGCAGTTGGTGCATTTCCACTTCAGATTTTCTTCACCAGTGAAAATTTAAAATCATGAAAGTGTCTGACCAGAGAGCTTTTACTCCCTACTTCCTGTCACTGTCATGAAGTCTGTACAGTCAAGGAGCTGCATTCGTCATTGTTCTGAAAAATGGGGATCCAAAGGTGATCCAAAGGTGATCCAAAGAAGATACGAAGGTGATCCAAACGTGATCAAAAGTGATCCAAAGAAGATACGAAGGTGATCCAAACG
>JBAMYA010046579.1:0-10936 GCA_037176975.1 Arrhamphus sclerolepis | reverse complement strand
GGTCTGCTCAGTCAGGAATAAGATCAGTCTTTCCTCCAATGAAAAAGACATAACGTCCTGTGGTGAGTGAGAATGATGTTCAAAATAAATAAATAAATAAATAAATAACTCATGATACCCATGATTATAGTCCTCAACATCAGTTCCTACAACAGTCACAGACAGTTCTGGGGGTAAGGAGACAGGGTCCATGGAATTAAATTCAATAGCATTTGATTGAGGACTTGTAGAGATATTTTCAGTCAGTAATGCTACATCAATAACCACGATGATAAGAACTTTATGTTGCTTACTACATACAGAGAATATACATGTAGAGAATGAAGAATGTGTTACTGTCAGACTCTTGCTACATGCAGATGAAATAAAAAGAATAATAATAAAAATACTATCTATCGATCTATCTATCCATCCATCCATCCATCCATTCATCCATTCATCTCCTAAATACACACAGACTGCTTGTGTCATTCCAGCATTTATTGTCATGTTGTTTCTTACAGACAGGAAATACAGAAATCTGATGATAAAGTAGAATTATTTTATTTGAAAAATAAATCTTGTGGTTTGCAGATGTGCAAACTCACTGTGATGGCAGACTGGATGGAGCTCAGTGTTATGGAGTTTTGGGAGGAACTGTGGTCTTCCAGCTGATGGACGACGCCTCCAAAATACCCCGTTACGAGTGGGTGAAGGAAGGAACTATAATACTCAAAGGGAGAAAAGATAAAGTATTGGTCAATACCATGGAGAACAGATCTCTCTTTTTTCCCAGTAATGGGACATTCTTAATGAACAATCTGAACAGCACTGACTTGGGTGAATATACACTTACATTCTTTAGTTCAGATGGAGAGAAAACAGGAACCAGGACTCTGCAGTTGTCTGTTAAAGGTAAACAACTCTTTTTTTTTTTTTTTTAGTTGCATTTTTCCACGTCACAATTATTACGTCTTATTATGCTTATCAGTCGTCCCACTGTTTTTGCAGTTCTGCTTCATTCACTTTCTGATATATAATCGATTATGTTCAATACACCCATCGTTATGAAATAGACTGAGATTTTGAAATCAATAATTGCTAATACAATTAAGAATCCAAGGTGTTCTGTGTCAAGCATGGACATATTGTGTGAGATATTTGTGATGCATAGAAGGATAAGATCACAGTTTTTTCTTTTGTTTTCTTGCGAACCTTTACCAAAAAAACACCTCACTCTTTTTTAATGTTAATCTTAATTTTAATTTCAATTGTAAAATCTAGTACTGAAGTCCTAGTAAAACAATATGAACAGCAAAGAGTTGATGACAAAATAGAATCATAAGAGCATTAGAAAACATCAGGGACAACATCATGTAGCCAGTGCATATCAAAGATAGTTAAAGGTTCATATCAATAAAGCTGGGTGTACAGTGAGGCAGGTCCACGTGACCCAGTGGCCCGTATGGCTCAGTTATATGTCCTCAGCACCAGAAGCACATAATCACCTGAAATATGATCAACTTGTCACTGCTAACATAACTTATGTTATTTGTGTCTCCTTTGTGATCAGATCCCTCCCAACATGGTTTGATTGGTCTTGTGGCTTTTGTTTTTCTTATTGTTATTTTCATCTATTTCAAATGGAAGAAGACACAATAAGAAACAGCTGAAGAGTCTGCTGCAGCACACGGAAGAGAGCATTTTGAGGAGTTCTCAGAGACTGAAGTGAGGAGTTTTTCTGATCTATAAATATTCATTTTATCTTATTTCTACTTGAGTGTTGATAGTTGAATCTAAATATGAAACAAAAGGACCAATTCAAAATAATGCAGTAGTTCTGTGTTCATGTTTTAGATAAGTGTGTTGACAGTTAAGAACAAATATGAAGCAGAAGAGTAAATTCAGATTAACTGCTCTGCACTGCAACCTGCTTCTACGATTGTAACGATATTTGAAAGAATAGATCTGTTCTGACAACCTGTTCTGACAACCTAAATAAATCCAAATTAACTTTCTTTTTTGTTGATGTTGTTGTTTGTGTCTGCATGTATGCTGTGGGTTAGTGCCAAGACTGACAAAAAAACGCTTTTACTTTTATATGCAAATTGATCTTGTAATGATTTCCTTGAGCATAGGTGAGAGTGTGGGTGAATGTGTCCTTCAGCCTTCTTGACAGTCTAATCTGACAAACTTTATTTGAACATGATTCTGTCAGAGAACTAAAATAAACCAACAATGGAATACGTTAATACTGACAAAGACAAAAGACAGTGACTGTAGTGTGTGTTGTTTGATAATGTATTGGTGTAGTGCAGTATGATGGATGTACATGTGTGTATGGTGGGTGTGTGGTGGTGTGAAGTTGATGTTTTGCCTCAATTCATGTTAGAGTTAAAACAGTCAAACACTGACTAAAAGCTATGATATTCACCCATGACGCTCTTCACCAACTGGTGACAGCAACCACTACTTCAGGCTGAATCACAGTTGGTGCTGGTGTGCTGGATCAGTGTCATGCGGCAGAACTTCATAACTGCCAGATTCCTTCTCCAACTCATCGGGACCATCCAGTTCAGCAGGCTCCCCACCCCAGACACAGAAAGCAAAGGCGACGGGCCACCACTTCCCTGACCTGACAGAACCTGGGCTGGCCAGAATCCCGGGTGGGCAACAGTCAGCCAGGCCACAACACACCCTCCGCACCGAGAACACAATACGGGGATGGGAGGGGTCCTCAGCCCCACACTGGCATCACCACTCCATAGGGGGCAAGGTACAACACCCCAGCCCTGGAGGCACCGCACAGATGAGAGGAGCCGAATCCACAGGATGTAACAAAGGGCCACCGCGCATGGGCCATCCAGCTACAGGGGTCACCATACCTCATAGGGATCCACCATGGAGGTGTCACACCACCACTGCACCCCAGGAACTGAGCCCCCACACATGTCAGGCAAAGCCAGAGGAACAGTGGAGGAGGAGGGTGGTAGGTGGAACAGGGGAAACCTAGACACATATATCCAAGTTGTAATTATAACTGTACATGTATTTGTGATTTTAATATAAGCAAGCTGGAGCATCACAGTAGCTTAGTGGTCAGCACTGTTGCCTCACAGCAAGAAGGTTCCTGGTTCGAGCCTCCGCAGGGGTCTTTCTGTGTGGAGCTTGCATGTTCTCCCCGTGCTTGCGTGGGTTCTCACCGGGTACTCCGGCTTCCTCCCACAGTCCAAAGACATGCTCCTTAGGTTAATTGGTGTTCATAAATTGTCCCTAGGTGTGAGTGAGAGTGTGAATGGTTGTCTGTCTAAATGTGGCCCTGTGATGGACTGGCGACCTGTCCAGGGTGGATCCCTGCCTTTCGCCTAAGTAAGCTGGGATAGGCTCCAGCAGACCCCCGTGACCCTGCACAGGAAATAGCGGGTATAGATGATGCATGGATGGATTTTGTCTCTCATAGTTAAGGTATACCTGTGATGGAAAATACAAACCTTTTTTTTAAGTGGAAGAACTTGCAAAATTAGCCCCACTGTAAGTATTTACTTCTTGCCTGACTTTATCGGTGTCTCGCACGGTTGTGGAGGAATGTTGTTTTGCTGCCTGCTCTTCTGGATTTCTGAGATATTACGAGTTTCTAGCAAAGTTTTCAAATTATTCAACAGTCTGCTTGTTTAAAGATGTTTACAGCCTGAAATGTACTTGCAGTTTGACTATGTGTTTGCCTCTAAAAAGGAATAGAACATTTCTTGCTTCTGTACTACGCAAGCTGTTCATGTAATACCAGAGGTTTCCACTTGGGGGGAGAATGCAGAGTCAAAAATTCAACCGGATACAAGAAGGGAGACAGAAGAAGGAATTCTTTAGTTTTTGCTGAGGTCACAGTCAGAAGAAACAACACCAGTATTATTGGAAATGTTATGTTCAACCATAAAATCAATGTCGGATAGGACGTGGGGCAATATTTTTTTGTACGTACTTAGCAACATTTGGTGACTTGTTGCGTCAGGCTGTCGTCCCAGTTCAACACAACCAACCCCTCACAGTTAGCAGTTGTAGATAAAGATGGTGACTACGGAAGAGCTATTGAGACGGTTCATTTGTGCTCAGCTGTTGCTCTACACTAGCGCCTCTAGAGTTCAGGTGGATATTACAACTCACGTACACGCCGCGTGTTTGTTTTTTGAGAACGTGCACGACCATCATGTCAAACAAACGCAGGATACGCATGTCGGCCATCATGCATTTGCATGCCCATTGTAAACAGCAAGTATATTCCAGACAAATGTCTTTGTGAAATTATACATTTAACAAATACGAGTGGTAAAAAAAAAGTTTCAGACTTTGAAACTGAAATTCTCCTCAAACTTGGGTTGAATCTCTTCTAAAACACTTGTTGTTTACACACAGAATCCACAGGTTAATATGACGTCGACGTCCTCTCCTAGTGTTTTATTTTGAATATCAACCATCTTTTCGATGCCATATTTGTGTTGGACTTCCTGTGAACTTCAGCAACTTTGATGCAGTTTAGTCACAGTCTGCAGACCTGCTGATGATCAGTAATAAGGAGGAACTTAGTGTTACACCTGATTTATTTACTTTGGCTTCATTTTTGCTAATTAAAGATATTATTTCATGTATGCTAAAGACTCATCCCACATTTTTTTACCGTGTTCCTGAAATGTTTCAAGTTTTCTAAAGATCTGCAAGTTTTAGTAAATATATGGTATTACAGTACTATATTTAAACAAATATTTACCTTTTTTGTCACCTGGAATGAGCGTTATTTGACTTTTAGACATCCTGTTTGTGTTTGAGCGGACTGTTGGGTGGGTTTGCCTGCAGTCTGCTCACATGGTTTTCTTCAGCTGTTCGTGGTGATGTAACAACCATATGGTATAATAAGTTATTAAAAGTACAACATGACTTAAATAAAGCCAGACAACATTAACCTTCCCCCAGTAATTGGTGGGAGGTTAATGTTACTTAACCTGAAATTATTACAGTATCAGTCTAAAAAGGTAATTACATCCGACATTAGTGGTTCAATTTACATATCTGACGCGTTCGGCATGCATTTAAATACAGTTTGACAAGTTATTACATCGCCGGAGAGTTACTGGAGTGTAAGGTGAAGGGCGGTGGTCCTGGTCTTACCCAAACCCAGCAGGTCTACAGCCGGCTCCACGCTTTTCTTGGGACTGGCTCTGCACTCCGTCTGCTGGGACAGAAAACAAGAAAGGAAACTAAAACCTGAGAACAGTGTCTCTTAGAAGCACATTATTAAACTGAAGATGAGGCAGTTATCTCATGCTGTTTTGGGAGAACAACCATTGACGAGGATCCCAGGTGATCAGCTGATCTGAGTCAAAAAGTCATGATTTAGCAAATTTTGAAAGAAAAAAATAAATTAAAAGTTGAAAATTTTTGTTAAAACTCATGATTTTTATAAACTGTACTTTAAAATAAAAAAAAAAATTGTGACAAAAAGTTGAAGTTATACAAAACTGCAATTTTATGGCTGTTGTAAATTGTGATGGTTATCGGACAAAAAGTCTTGATATTGTAAAATTTACAATTGTACAACAAAATTTGCTTTTTTCTTTTACCCCCCACCACCACCAAAAAAAAAGTTTTGCAAAAAGGTCAACATTTTCTTTACATTTGCAATTATAGAAGAAAAAAAACATTTTAATACATAGGCATGAAATGATAAGATATGATATCCAGGAGTCCAGAAACTGGCAGACAATCTGGTTGAGAAAATAAAGAATAAATTGCACTTTAAGGGTAACCATGGTGATGATGAGCCCTACATGAAATACAGTTTGACACCCCTGAACTATCAGGTCACGAGACCCATAGATTTGTACATTTGCTCATTTTTCCTTGAACAATGTGGCAAATCTGTCAAGGCCAACAGCAGAGCCAATGGCTAGCTGTCAACCACATCAAATGACATTCAGGCATCTGATTGGTCAGCTTTATTGCTTAATATAAATCTATCTGATGTGGTGCAAAAAAACAATCTCCCCCCCAAAGTTGATATGGATGTTAAATGTGACCACAGATAAGATGTTTAATTATGCTGCAAAGTTGCACCTTTTAACATGGAGGCCAATGGAGATTTGATATGTTTCGGAGCCAGCACCTAGTGGTCAGTGGAGGAACTGCAACAAAACGTACTTGGATGAGATTCAACCTGGGAGTGGGATGGTTGCTGATTGGTTTCAAGTAATCCTGACAATTGTTCTGAATGACAGCAGAAGGCAGCAACTTGTCTGAAACTGTTATCCTGACATGCACCGTGTCATAGAATGTGTTCAAGAAAGGAAAGCTTCTTCTTGGAGTTTGTTCCTGTTCCTCTCCACTGAAGACTCAATGCAATCCTTTGGGTTCCTTAGATCAGCTGTTTTTTAAAGAAGCAGTATCGTCTGTGTTTTGACTCAGAAAGAAGATTAATGAGAGAAGAGAGAGATAAAGCTAAAGGGTTGGAGAAAAAGACTGGACTGGCAGGAGGGGAAGATGGGAATGGACTGAGACAGAGCGACACTGAAGAGAAAAATGTGGTGCTGGAGGAGTAAGAGGGGCAAAAGGTTAACACGTGGACTATGAAGGATATAGAACATTGGTGACAAACTCAATTTCCCCTCCTAACCAAAGATCGATGGAGCACATTAGATCCAACATCGTTCTAATCCAAGGCAATGAAAACAATTACCGTGTCCACACCTAATCAAGAATGCATTGGCTGTGAATCGATGTGTGTTGAAACTGCAGCAAAGCTTGAACAATGGCGGCGGGAACCGCTGCAGGAAGGTCATCTGTGTTCAGAAACAAATGCTTTGTTTGTGCTGTGGATTCAGTCAAGCAAACATGACAGGAAAGTTATACAAGAGTCAGGAACGGAGGTGATAAAACTCAGGTTAAAGCCAGCCGGAGACAGAGAGGACATTTGTCAGACTTTCTTTTCATTAGTTAGAGCCGTTCATGTCACACAATCAAAGATTTTAGAGGTTGTAGCACAGCAAAGAGTTCAGGAGCTATGACTTCAGATGACTGACAGCAGTCTTTCTGCCATGCTTGTCCTCACGCACCCGTCTG
Organism: Arrhamphus sclerolepis; assembly: GCA_037176975.1. Taxonomy (NCBI): domain Eukaryota; kingdom Metazoa; phylum Chordata; class Actinopteri; order Beloniformes; family Hemiramphidae; genus Arrhamphus; species Arrhamphus sclerolepis. The sequence goes on along the minus strand of JBAMYA010046579.1, from coordinate 3,853 downwards.
TCCGTCCGTCCATCCATCCATCCATCCATCCAGCACCTTGAGCAGAGGCCCAGACCTCCCCCTCCCCCTCCCCAGCCATCTCCTCCAGGGGAATATCAAGTGTTTCCCAGCAGGAGAGACATAGTCTCTACAGTGTGTCCTGGGTCTGACCCAGGTCCTCTGTCCAGTTGGACATACCTGAAACACCACCACGGGAGCTGTCCTATATAGATGCCCAAACCGCACCACACCATAACTGGCTCTTCTCAATGTGGAGGAGCAGCAACTCTATTCTGAGTCCTACCACCCTACCAAGGAAACTTAATTCAGCTGCTTGCATCCACAACCTCCTTCATTCAGTCACTACCCAGAGTTCATGAGCCGGTTCTGCTCAAGGTTTCTTCCCAAGGAGGAGTTTTTTTCAAGTCATTGATTGGGGGTCACACTCTGGGCCTCTGTGAAGCGTCTAGAGACAACTTGCGAACAAGCTGAGGCAGACAGTACCGTGGCCGCACTGAAGGGGGCACTGTTTAGCCTAACTGGTGCTTGTTCCTGCTGTTCTTCGACCGAGACTTGAGAAGGAGAGACTTGAAATTAAAGCAAAATAGGAGAACTTTTACATTAAGACGACAGAGATCTTTGTGGAGGACAGGTGCATGGAGTACAGGTACAAATAAAGGTACGACCATAAGTGGTTTCCAATTTCTTATAAAATGTGTGAGCAGACTAAGAAGAAGAAAAACAATCTAATATTTAAAAACGTATTATTTTGTTGAACAGTCTGTAATAAATTGATAAAACCATCAGAACTAAAAGATTTGAAAAACCACATATTTTAACTGAAATCTAAATTGTTTTTTTTTTTATATTCTGTACTTTGTTCTTGAATGAGAATGAAAAGTGGAAATGGAACAGCAAATTTAGAACACATGGAGGCTGCAGAACAAAAGCGCTCTCTCTGCTGCTATAAATGTAACCTGTAACTTCATTTATGTGTAGAAGAATGTGATTAGAAGTGAAACATGACCAGTATTCAGTGTTCATGCTGATGCTGCCAGTTGAACAGAGTTAAAACACCTGTTAGACTGCAAGAGCTAGACAACACTTCCTAAAAGCATTCAAATATCTCTTTCCAAACAAATCTAAATTCACATATTAACCTGCATTATGAGTGGAGCCAGACGTACGGTCTGTGCTCAGCCAGCAGCTTTTTAACGGCAGGATTCAAATCTGGGATAGACGGTCACATTTCTGTAAAAGTTTATCCTTCATCAAGATGAAGTTCACATTAAAGAATTCCTCTTGATACATCTAGGTTTCGCTAGTAAATACGTGTGTGGGTGGTTTTAGCGTGATGGATCAGTGATGCTTGTGGAAGAAGTTAGTCTGCAGCAGCTGAAGAATTTAAATCTCATTTTTCAGATTTGGCTCATATTTGTTGGTACAGAGAGGGACACGACATGTGATCCTGGAAAACAGATACAAATGACATGAAGATGCTGATTTTAAACATTGTTTCTATTGGCCCAACTACGTTTGTTAAAGCAAATGTTTTAAGTCCTCATCTTTACCTTGCAATATTCCCCATAGAGAAAAAACAAATCTGGATCATAAAAACCAACAAAAACTCTGACGTGTTTCGGCAAACAACCCTTCTTCAAGGAGTCAAACAGTTCTCACAGGTAAGGAGAGGTTCACGGATCGCATATTTGTGTTCAGCCAGTCTGTCTTGCAGGTGTCATTTAGTTCTTCCAACAGAAAACACCTTGCAACAGGACGCTCCAACCTATAGATCACAAATGTGGTTTTACAGTTTATGAAGTCATTAATCGTCATATGTTTTTGGGAGACAACAATGACTGCAGTGATGGCATTTATAAGAACCTCTAGGTCTGGTGCTCAACCATGTGTGTTGGGAATCTGGTGTAAGATAACTGTACCAGGATGTTGTCATTAGTTGTGTTGACCAGATAACGGTTAGTAACTGTGTTCAATGGGAAAGTAACCAGTCAGCTCAATGAAAAGGGACCTGATGGTTGCTTGATGGGAGTCTGCTGTCTGCTGTTCTGACAAGGTGGCACAAGCTGATGTTTTTTTCCATTTAATTTTTCATTTATCCACAGCAACACTACATCACCGGTTAGCAGCAGCTACAGTTACGACGGCTTGGTTTCCATCATCACATCACTGCTGTCCACATCCACAAACAGTGAACACTGAAACTGTCACAAGCCTGAGCTATGGAAGCCCACGAGGGACAAAAGTATAAAGGCGTGGCACGTGCAACGGTTTGTTTGAGAAATATGCACAGGCAGCACTAATGCTAAAATTTGATATCAAATCGGGGACCATAAAATATCATGTTGTGAGCCGCAAATGGGCGGTGGGTCACGAGTTTGGGACCCCTGATCTGACCTTAAGAACAATATCCAGAACTGGGGAAGAACTGGTGCGTGATTGATTGTACAAACAGGCTTGAAAAGCAGTCGGAGTTATCTTTTAGAGACTACTGAAAGCTAAAGAAAAGACAAACAGATGAATCGCTTTCTTTTTTTCAAAAGGAAAAGAAGCTGTGCTGTAATGGTTGGATGAACACCGTATGTAAAGCAAGTCTGACAAATAAACGTGATATTCTGCAAACTCTTTACCAGGTAACAGTTCACAGCAGTGGTCACTAATTTAGTTGGTAATTTTCAGGCTTTGCATTGTGTATTTTCCTGGCATTGAAATCAGGTCCATATAAATGTCAGGATAGGTGATTTCTGGCCACACGTCAGTGTTTGTGGACCACTGGTTCTTTGGTAGCTCGTACGGGTCAATGTGGAGTCCAGCTGTTTTTACTGCTACACTCTGCCATGTTGAGTGAGGTTTGTTTGCAAGTCAATCGGACTGAGAGGGGCGTGGCCTAGAGGGGAAGTGATGTAATTGCATACCCTCTATACCAGCCCAGAAATCTGGACGTACCACTAACAAGCTAACATTAATTCAGCAGGTCTGTCTAGCTACCGTCTGCAGGAGCTCATTAATAAAGACAGCAGAACAACTGAAGCAGAGCAGCTGGTTTACGTCAAAAAGATGGAAAACGATTTTACGATAAAAAGGTGCTCACTTTTGTCAAAACTCCTAATTTCTTTAATGAATGTATGATTTTAGGAGAAAAAGTTAAAAATATACAAAATTAACAATTTTACAACTGTTGTACAGTAATTTATGTCGATACTTTCCAACCCCCCCAAAATTTGTAATTTTAAGTTAAAAAGTCGTAATTTGTGAATGTACGATAAACAAAATGTCAATCAAAAATGGCAATTAGTTTGTTTTTTTCACAAAACAAAGCCAAAATGTTTGTAAATTTATGGTTTTACAAGAAAAACAATAATCGTGATTTTGGTACAAAAGTCTCAGTTTTACAATAAAACCAAATAAAATTTTTTTTATGAAAGAAGTTTTTTAAAACTGGTGATTATCGGTGATTAAGTCAGAACATTCAGGACTAGAGATCGACCGATATGGATTTTTCTATAACCGATGTTTAGATGTCAGTGTCAGCCGATTGCTGATATATGCTGCCGATTTTTTTTGGGCCGATTTTTAGGGCCGATATCATGACGTTTTCCCCTTAATTTGCATGCTAAAATATCATACTAATAATAAAAGAGGATACACAAGATTTCTAAACGCAACATCATTTACTGAACACTGTCTGGTATCAAAATAATAATACAAAATATTTATCTAAAGTTAAGAAAAAAAACAAGCAATATATATAAAAATAAAATATAAATAAATAACTTATATATCACTTATATAAAAGATTTAGAGCATTTGCAAATTGGAACATGTAAACTTAAATATACATTTAAATAAAAATACT
>JBAMYA010046578.1:0-10937 GCA_037176975.1 Arrhamphus sclerolepis | reverse complement strand
CCGATCTCAAAGATCAGTCACGTTTAGTTAAAACTACCAGACCAGTGAATTTTATGAAACTTGGTTGATTGTTGGACAAGCTTTGGTATGAATGGAAAAGGACAGCTCAACCTTGAAAATTTAAAGAAAAGACTTTCTATGACCTTTCACTGTAAATATGTCCACTTTGTGTAACAAAAAAAACCAACATCTTCATAAGCTTAAGTTATTGGCCTCTTTTGCCACTCTACATCTGATGGTCATGATGTAATTTCCAAAGTACTGTGCACATTTGCCATAACATCTTCATGTGTGACTCATATGTGATAAAGCCTGACATCACTCTAGAGTGGTGATAACAATGAGAATTGTTCTTGATGTCAAGGACATGAGTGAATGGGCAACTGCAGGCCTGACTGACCACTGATCTTGTGTGGACACACCTTAAACCACTAACACCTGATGCAACAACTACAGTATTACTGTTTTGATGCTCAAAAGGGGCTTCAAGTCTAAATAGTTTAAGTGCTGATGTTAATATTAGACTGACATCATTTAAGAAATAATCATCTAGGGGGGATGTAGTAAACGCAACAAGCACATCCAACAGAGAAGCAGTTAAGATCAGCATGATCAGCTGCTGACTAGCTGGAATCTTTGCGATAGCTTTGTGTCTAAACAACCTGACACCAAAAATTGAAAATCCAAGAGAAGACATATTGTAAGTACACAGAATAAGCTAAAGTCTAAAAGACAAAGACTCATAATGAAGAGCAGGAAATAAGCAACAATGTGTACGAGTTCAGAAACAAGAGTCCTGAGGCACAGCAAATCATACTTCTATATAAGCGATTTTAAAGGAGTGCAGCACAATAACTGAACATGAAATCAATGAAAACTGCTCTCATGTCCAAAAAGGACGCTCTTTGTGAAAGCTACTACTATTCTGACATACAGTTTTAACCATCTGTTATTATTGAAGCTGCAGTCAGGTATCTAACCCCTTGTAATGTTACGCTGCAGGAATTTTAATGAATAAATGAAAAAAAGCAGCAGGCTGTCTGCATTCAGGTTTAGTGTTTCCGAGTGTGAGGAGTCTTACTTTTCCTTATGAGCCAGTCTGACCCAGAGAATGACTGACTTCTGTGGTAGACTCAGCTTTGCAAATCTAATGCAAATCCTTCCTGCAACCATCCTGCATTTAAGCTCACACACAAAAAAAACACACTCTGTCTCAGTATCCATGAGCTGCTAAACGAAACAGAAAAGTCACTATTTGCACTGCAATAAACCCGCTGAGGCAGAATCAGGGTAATCGTTGGCTACTAGGGCTCCACCTTATCTGAAAACTTACTTTCTCTGTTCTTCACCAGTGATGCAAGACCTTCAAAAACCATGGTAAACCGTGATATATTTCCATCCATCCATGTATGCATGCATGGATGGATGGATGGAAAACACAATACACCCTCTTTCAATTCCAATGTTTTTAGCATCAGGATATACCATTAAAAAAATACAGCTGATGCTTACCAGGTTTTGAAATTAGCTAAATACAACGTCAGATAAACAAAACACATGAAATTCAAGACTGTTTTTATATATGTAATAATTACTATGGCAAAATGCAGAAGCTGCACACATATATTCTAGCATCTGTTTTGTGTTCAACAAACTGATCATGAAATAAAAAGAAATTAACAGGTTTCCTCTTTATTTCCACAGCTAATATTTAGCTGTCAGGTTCTCTAACATAATTCAAAACAAACATATCCACTCTGCCTTTTTGACCAAAAAAAAGAGATGAACATAAACGAGTTTCTTTTTTTTAAATGACAATGCTAAAACAAAAACACTTTTTTCCAAAGCGTTGTCTATATCTGGCCAGGCTTAGAGGATCAGATCTCACCTCCTTCAGTTGTGCTTTGGATTTTGCTGAAAGACTGCGGCTGGTCTGTCTTAGTTAGTATACAAACACACAACTCTGAAAGCTGTTGGATAAATAACTTGGCTGGTCCTGACCTTACCTGCTGCAGTAGCAGCCCTCTCCCTATCTTTGAGTGTACCTGTTTACCCCTTGACATTGAGTTTAGTGAACACTTTGTAAACAGCATCTTTCTGCCAATTAAACAGATTTCACAAGAAGTAGACAAAACAAGTTACATAGTGGTGGATAAAACTCAATAAAGAAACACTATCCTCACTCTTGATGTCAAAATGTCATGATCTCACCATTATCCTTAGGAGAATCATTTGATTCCTTTCTCCCATTTACTGCATTGTGCTATATGTAAATAAACTTGGACTTGTACTGCTATCCCAAAAATGATATTCAACCACATACACAACTGTGGCTATCCTCATCATTATTCTCTTAGAATCAAATGCTGCCTGACAGGCTGGTGTTGTTCCATGAAATCATTGATTTTCAGCTGCCTCACTTACTGACCTCACACCAATGACATCAACTCAGCCACATTGCTGTTTCTGCTTGTTGGCTCTTTTTCCCCCTGGCTGTGTTTGAATCATTTCACTATCTACTAGCTTTATCAATCATTCTTTTATGTTTTGCATTGTTACTTTAGCGAAAGACTATGAAGATGCCTTGTCAAAGTGAGGTTCCACCATAATTAATCCATTGTATTCATTTATTGCATGTACACTCAGAAGGCTGTGAAAAAGAGTGGACTGTTCAACTAATTCTGCTTGTGGTGCTGGTTTTTGTTTTCTTAAGAGACAAGTCTTGCCTCTCCTTACTTAGCCTTTGTAAGCTCCCAGATTTGTAAATACAGTGGAATATAACAGGATTGGAGAAAGGCATGGTATGGATTGTTATGTAACAGACATACATTATTGGCTCCTTTCAGCAGTTTTGCTAGGATGCTGGGTAAAGATTCTATAAGGAAGAGAAAAAAGTTGCAACTGAAACTATCTGAAGAAACTCCCTGACATGCTAATACCGGGCCAAAATGTTGAACCACTGCAACATGCAATATGTTGAACACTGCACAGTGTCCAGAGTTGAGATGACAAACCAGACTTTCCAGAGCAGCTTTTGTGGCAAAGCTGCTTGTATTGTATGTGCCTTTCATTTGGAACAATGTTTAGATAACAATACCAATGTGACATGAATATATGATGCTGTATGTCTGACAGCAAACTATTTCATTCATGTAACAAGAAACAAGATTTATACTGGATTTTAAATCTTGTAAATCTTACACTGTATTCCATCACAACTACCCCTGCAACAGATTGCCAACATCTCAGTGTCTTTCCTGATGATAGCTTTGACAGACTCCACTGGATACTATTTAAACTATGGTCCTCCATGACAATCTGACATTTTTGCAGGATATTTATGTAAGAAGTTTCTCAATACATCACGTACTGTATGCTTCAGTGGTGACAGAAGTGATGCTCAGCTACTGCTGGCTCTGATTATGTTCATTGCTGGACACCTGGGAGCCACAATAGGATAGATCATAAAAATTCCAGAAAATATCTCAACCTGGCACTTCATTACGGTCTCAGAAGATCTTCTTGCATGTGTTTGTCTGTAGATGAACTGATAGGTTGCATTCCCTGATCCCTTGTCACCAGTCACCGAGACTTACCTTCAACCTGCTCAACTTGTTTCAACCGAGAGGAATTTAGGAGACTTGAATTTTCTTGAAGTTTCCAGCAAAGGACTGGCCATACGGAAGCACTCTTTTTTAACACCCAAGTTATATTCGTCCATCAATATAGCACAATGAAAGTAAACAGAGCTACGTAACCTAACTTTGATCCCAGCTTGACTTGAGATCAACAGAGAAGCATCACCCCCTCAAAGACATTTTTGTAGCTCATATTTCTTCCTTCAGTAATATTACTTCTATCGAACGAGGGGCACAACCGCTACTTCCTGCCAAAATTAGATTACAAGCATTTATAAAAACCTAAAGCAGCTTCGCTTAAACAATTTCAAACTTACATTCATGCTTAGATAAGCAGTTTTACTTACCTCTCTTTCGCCGCGGTCAAAAAAAAACACCAACTTCCGAGCTCTCGGGCTGTCTGAAATGATCATACACTACTTAAGTACGAACTCCGAGACACGCTGTGAAGTTTAGTATCCACGGAAAGTCGCAGCTGTAGTGGAAAAGCTGAGTTTTGGACAAGCTAATGGTCTGGGAACCTGTTGCTGACAGCTCAGTGTGTCACACCAACAACATGGCTGACGACTAGTGATCACCGGAGACAGCGGGGCGCTGTTAACGTCCGACCGGCCACGGTGGGAGGAGGGACGGAGAGAGGCAGGGTAAAATCGGGGCAGACGGAGGGGGACAACGATTATTAGGAGACCCGAAGGGACATGTAAAGTCAAGGGAGATGGTGACACGCAACCAAAGTCACATTTCTCTTGTAAAGTCCTGACTGGACTTTTTGGAGTCCCCACATTAGCGCTAATGTTCATATAATTAAAGATGGATCACTGCTCAAGGGCCACAATGTCACCCCCCAAAACACAAGTTACTTTTCATTTATTTCTACTACAAAGACGCTCTTCAGAGACGCAAATAAGAGGTTTAATTACTAAATTAACGAAAAACAAAATTAAAATAAAGAAATAAATTGGCATCCAAACACTCTCCAACGTCGGTCGAGAGGGGAAGAAAATACGTTTGTTGCAGATATGGACCAATAAAATAACTATGATGAGGTGTTTAATAAATAAATGGATAGATAAATAAACAAACAAAATAAGAAACACAACCAAGACAATGAAGAAGCCTAGTGGAGAGAGCCTTCAAAGCCTTTTGACTGTTCTCTTGTTTTACATCAACGGATTTGATAACCTGATAAAACATATCCAATTTCAGCTTAAACATATGCAACAGTTTACTACAAGCAGTACACTAATTTGACAGCAATTCATTAAAGACATGACCACTTGGGGATCGAGTGCCAAAAGTCACTAAATTTTACCCTGCTGATTTAAATCATCTGATCAAATTCTAAATTTCTATTCTTCTGCCACATTTAACACGCTTTAATTCACTGTGGAAATCAACATCTTTAAAGGTGTAAATATATATATGGATAAATAAATAAAATTTGAAAAAAAGGTTATAGGTCATGGTAAAGATGGTAACCATACTACATTGTCCATGGTGCATCGCGGCAGCTTTGCAACGTTTTCCGTCGTTTTCCAGCGTGACGTATCGCGTTTTATTTCTAGTTGTTCTGGTTAGATTAAACGGGATGTTCAACAGGAAACCTCGGAGAAACTTTCGACAGAGAAAGGAGAGCTCCAGCGACGATGAGGAACAACAGAGAAACAGCTGCGGAGAAGATGAACACGAGGAGATTCGAATAGTGGTGAACAAGTCCACTAAAGCCGGACAGGGCCGCGGCATTTCCTGCAGCTCCAAGCGGGAAGCGACGCCTCTGAAGACGGCCAACAGTGATGGAGAAGACGGGGAAATACCGGGGGGAACGAAAGAAAGAGAAGAGTGGGGAAAAGGCAGAGACGGGACAAAGAAGACAACAAACTCAATTCTTAGTTTCACTGACGATAAAGAAGGTAGGCTTAGACGTAATTATTATTTTTGATCAATGGCTCTTGATATAAACGTCAGAGCAACGTTAGAGATGTGATTGAATTTGTCAGCAGGGGCCAGTGTTTATGTTTTATATGTATAGAGGACAGTAATCAACAGACATACTTGAAATGATCTGGAATGTTGGTATAGTTTTAATTTATCAGCATATTATTTTTATTCTATTGTTTTTATTTTCGTCCTTTGCTGCGTGAGGTATATTGTTTTTGACTTAATATCCATTGTTGACATTGATTTATCTGTGCAATGGTACATCACTGTGGTCAACTGTTTGTTTTAAAATGTGCTATATAAATTAATTTTGACTTGACTTTCTTATGCGAAGATTCGTCGCGTGTGCACAAGTATAAGCTTTACACTAAAACCTGTGTACCGTTTTTCATAGGAACTAGGAGCTGACATTGACTCATTGTACAGATGCATTGCTTTTTTTTTTTTGCTTTTTTTTTTTAACCTAATATCTGGTGTATTCTTATCTTACTGTTGTAGTTGAAGCCTCCACTTTTCAGCTGAAGAGGTCATCTGACAAAGCTGTGCTGTTCCAAGTGAGGAAGAAGGAGCCCCCACATGCAAAGACCACCCACAGCAAAGGTTGGTCACTGTTTTGTGCCACCTTATCCTTAACAAAGTCAAGATGTTAAAGTCAAGAAAACGACTTTACTGAAATAAATGCTGTATGAAAGGAATACTTAGTGTAAGTGACCTATTTCTTTTTTTGAACATAAGCAAGAAATATGATTAGGAATGTTAAGATAATTGGGCACAGTTTAAATTAACAGTCAATTCACTTAAGACAGGAATCCAGTGATGGAATTTCTGGAAGTTCCTATTATAGCGCACATGGCAGCTGTATTTTATTTTTAAAAATTTGTAATGGGTTACAAAGAAATATCTGTATACGTCTGAGGTTGGTCTGGCAGAAACACCTAGGGTGTGATGCGAAAGATGAAATCTGATTATGAATATTAGTAAATATGGGGAAATAAAGAAGGCTTAGGGGATATTAGTACTAAGTACAGATTTATACATAATCTCCAGATCTTTAAAAAAAATCAATGGAATTAATGTTGGGGGTTTCTAGACTTGATGATGATGATATGGATAACTTTAAGAGGTAATGGGGCCATTTTCTCACTTGTAATAGTGGTATGAAACTGTGAAGGTTTAACTTGACTGCATTGATGTAATTGTTGAATGTTTAAGTTTTTTGTTTGTTTGTTTTTTTCAAATATGAGCATTTAAGATGGTTGTCTCGCAACTAAAAGCAACACTGTTTATATATGTTTAAAAAAAATAAAAACCTTGACAGCAGTAAATTAATTTAATAGTGGATGTGCTGGTCAGTGTACTCATTTTTTTGTTCTCTGTGGCAAATCTCTCTTTATTCTCTTCTAGCCTCAGATGTTGAAACGGTTCCATCAACTACCTCTCCCAGAGACGACAGTGGTAGTGAGGCTTCAGACCATTCTCCTCTCTATGATGATGATGATGATAACGATGGTGACAATGGTGACAATGGTAGCACCGATGACAGTGACTCTGATGGAAGGGGTTCCAGATCTTCTTCTGAAAGCTCAAACTCGGGCTCCAGCTGTCCTGCAGTCAAACCAAGTATGTGCTTCTTAGAATCTGTGTCACATGTTTGTGTCAAAGAAACCTCTTTTAGACATAGAGGATATGTACATTTTCTCAAATTTTGGCAAGAACTCTTGTTGCTCATCTGGGACGTTTGATGTTGCGGAGAAATGTTAAATTGATGTGTGTTTATTTGCATTGATATTTGTGGATTAATATGTTTTTGGCTTGACTTTTGCCTACAGTAGTTATCCCTAACGCTAAGGAGATTGAAGCAGCCAAGAGGAAGCGTCGGGCCACTCAAACCCAGAAAGAATTCATTCCCATAGGAAGAGATGGCCAGAGCTCAGCCGGCAGTACACCAGTTCATCACATCAGGGATGATGAAGAAGATGGACTTGATGATGACGAGGAAGATGATCATGAGAGAAGAATTGAGTTTGCCCCGCGATTGAAGAGCATTAGGGAAAGGATTGCTGAGAAGCTAGGTATGAATGGGAGGGATAAAATAAAATTCCAGGGAAGCGCCATACAGCTAGGATGGTTTTTAAAGCATCATGATCTGAGTCTACATCAGACAGTGTGTACATTTCTGACTGCTAAAGTGCAAAAATATAAATGCGTTAGAAAAAAGAGAATAAAAACATATTAACAACCAAATGCTTCAGAAGCTGAGAAGAAACAAAATTTTGTTTAAGGAGATTAAAATTGACTCACTCTTGTCTTTTCATGTATTGTAGGGGAAAGTGATGACAGTCTTTCAGGCTCTGATGGAAAGGAGCAAGAACTTTGGGAAGAGACACAAATCGGAAAGGGAGTCAAGAGACGACCAGGGGAACAGGTAGGATGGTCCACTAAATCTTTTTATTTTATTTTTTCTACAGCAACTTTTCCTGTTCAGGTTTACTCTCTCTGTCCTATACATATGTTTTTGTCCTGTCTAGTATGTTCTGTGACACATGTCGACTTTCACTGGTCCTCTGATTTTTCTGTCCTTAGAGCCCGTCAGGTAGTGAGTGCAGCAGCTACAGCAGTGGAAACGGAAGCAAGCGAGACAGAGGAAGACATAAGAAGAGACCAACAGGCACCAAAATCCCAAAGAATCTTTCTCCCATTTCAGTGTCAATGGTCAGGAGAAGGATCACTGAAAAGTTAGTTTCTTTAAGATGTCCTTGTCTTGGAAAACATGACACAATGATTTGGAATATTAATGACCGTTATGAAATGGACTCAAACTTAGGATTGTAAATCAGGCAAAAGTTCAAAGGAACTCATTCATTGTTTTTGTCACTAACCAGACTCATTTTATTTAGAGACCATTGACAAATTTAGAACAAGTAATGCCAGAAACAAAAGCACAAGTTGGGAGAGACATATTTTCACATTTCTGTAATACCACTTTTTCTCTGAAATGAACTGGACTGTAAGCCAGCCAGTCAAGAACACAAATCTATGAAGCCACACTGCCATAAGTTGTACAGAGTGAGATCTGCCATTGTTTAGTTGAAATAACTGCAGATTCCACTGGAGGAACAAAGTCACTTTGACAGCTGCATGTCATTTCTCAATTATATAATATTCATGTTTATGTGGCATTTTAGAAAACTTCTAAATTTCCTAAAGATTGGATTTGTAGACTTGGGTCAGTTGCAGTTATTCTAAACCGTTGAACATTTAATCATTAGATGCTATAACAGTTTTATTCCTGCATTAAAAAATATATAATTCCTATTGCAATATAGGTATTTGCTACAATTTGATACAACTATTTTTCTACACATCTCGTTTAGTATAAGTAATATAGTTTTAACATCACTGTTAAGTTCTTTTTTTTTTTTTCTTCTTCTTCTTTCCTAGATTAGACTCCTTAAAGGAGGTGCACAGAGCACGGCAGGCAGAGCTGAGGAGGATGGAAGGAGATGTTGAGAGTGCTACAACCTCTTTGGAGTTTCTGGAGGAAAGTTCGTCAGAGAGAAAGCTCAAGTTTTTCAGGACCATGAACCTCTATGTCCACAACCTGGTGGAGTGTCTGCGGGAGAAGGTCAGAATTGATGAAACCAACTCAGAAAATAAAGCTAGTATGTCAAAGAATAGCAGCTACATGAGTACCACAAACATGTTGCCCTCTAGATGGCAGCACATTTTAAATCTGGTCATAACTGCTGAATTTGGGGCTTCTGGAAGATATGAAGAGAAAAAAACACAGCACAAAACTGCTTTTCTTGCGGAAGACACAGTTTAAGGGCAAGGGTAAGGATAGAACAGGCAGAACAGGGCAGAATGTTGACATGCTTAACTTGACAAGAAATTCCAGGCCACGGTTCTGTTATCTCAGTAAAGAAAAGATCAACACGAGTGGTTATCTTGTCTACTTTGTCTGTAATAACTGGGCTGAGCAATTTGTGCATAAAGACACAGGTCAGCAGAACCCTAGAATAGTGTGAGTTCTGCCCTGTTACGGGTCGTATTCCATGGTAGTCGGTAGCCCCTATTAGTTAATGTAATGTGACCTGGAACCTTTCAAAGATGATGAGTCACAACTGGAAATGTTTTCACTCACTTTGTTAGTTCGCAGTAAATATTAATCTCATATTTATATGATGATATTACAACACTTATACACAATGTCTCACATATTTTTCATGAAAAAAAACTGAAGAAACTATTTATCAGACTGGTAGGTAGATGTCATGTCATGTCATGTTTTTTTTTAATGTGCTGCCGATGTCTGCTGAGAAACTGAAGTTGCATTTTTGTTGTGCAAAAAATGTATGAACAGAAATGATAATCTAAGTGTGAAGTTATTTATAGACTGCCAACTTTTACAAATAGTTATTTTTGAACTGTCTGACTTTGTACTTTGTAGATATGTACTGGTGTTTCCTTTTTTTCTTTAACAGCAAAAATTGCCCATTGACTATACTATACTCATTTTATTTAGGTTGTTGAGATCAATGCTTTAGAACTGGAGTTGCACACTCTGTTGTCTGACCAAATGGAGGCGCTGTTGACTCAGAGACGAGAGAGGATCATGGAGCAGGCTGCCTTCCTGCAGCAACTTAGCTGTGAGTGATGTCTTTGTGTCACTGAGTAATATAAGTCGGTGTTCAGTGTGCATCAGGAAGTCATCTCTGGATGGAACATTTACATTACCTGGATGTCACTTGCAGATAACACAGATGAGCAGAGTGGCAGTCCAGCTAATGGAGCAGACACTCAGTGGTGAGTGCAGTGAATGTACTGTACCTTTACTCAAAATACCTTTATTTAATTTGTTTGATGACATTTTGAAATGAGATTTAAAAAAACAAACAAAAAAACAGAGAATAATCTGTAAGAATGAATATTCAATTCAGCTCTAATACAGTCATGTGATCTGCAGTAAGACAGACACTTGCAATAAAACAGAGGAAGACTTTACTATACCTGAAGACACACAGCCTTCTACAGAAGAAGAGGAAGCGTTGCAGAAAAGATTAGGTGAGGTGGAAATAAGTCATCTTTCTATTATTAGAATTCTCAAGCTGCAAATTTTAATTTGACAGTATACTTGGATCACACAGGACAGTAACACAGTTATGTTCTGTCTTGCTGTGAGTTGATCCTCGTGGCAGAATTATTTAATGGTGCAGCTTCTTTTTGGTTATGCTTGGATGCTATTTTTTAATATATATATATATATATGTATATGTGTATATGTATATGTGTATGTATATATATGTATATTTATGTATATATATATATATGTGTGTGTATGTATGTATATATATATATACA
>JBAMYA010046577.1:0-10938 GCA_037176975.1 Arrhamphus sclerolepis | reverse complement strand
CCTGGCTCAACAAAGCTGCACCTCCTGAGCCTGGTTTGGTCTTTGTGAAACAGATGAAGCCAGGATGAACTGATGGCACTATGTCAAGTCAGGGTTTATCTCATAGCCTGGATTTCTGAATCCTACTTTTGTGAAACAGCCCTCAGAATCAGAACCAGGGAAAAACAAGACCAGGAGAAAACAAGATGAGAATTAGGAAAGTCAAACAGAATACAAGACAAATATAGAGTTTTAAAATAAAACAGGAAGTCAAGATAACAGAAAAAGAAAAACAGGCAACACCCCCCCAACACATACACACACACAAAAAAAACAAAAAAAAACAAAACAAAACAGAAACACCAACACTGAGCAAGACCCAGATTGTGACAAAACAATACACCAACACCACACAAAATCCAGATCCTGACAGATACATTTAATGATGCAAGTACATTTAGCTCTGACACTGATCCATAATGAAGGCTATGAGGAAATCACAGAGCGATTCATTTTATTGATTGAATTTTGCTCTTGAAAAGTACCACAGACAAATCAATTTTCCAATCCATGTTTTATAAGATCTAATGGTGGAACAGGTTGTGTAAGTTATTCTCCAACTGGAAGATCTCCATCTTTCTATCAGTGTCCTTATGTACAGTAGGACACTAAATCTCACGTTCCCCACTGACATCTTAATCTTGGAACTGAAGTGTGCATTTTGTGACCTGTATGAATGTCAAATACTTGTATAACCTTGACAGAACTGAGGGAGCACAAATGTACTTTTGCCATTTTTAGCACATTAGGTCCCTATTGGTGGTGGAGGTTATGTCTGATATACTTTGTTTTTTTTGTTTGTTTGTTTTCTAGCAAACAGATGGTCGCTTCAGCTTGATGATACTTTGTAAAAGTGAGCAGAACAAATATTCTTTCAAATTAAACTGAAACAGTGAACAAAATGCCTTTGTTCTGATTTACACTCAAAAATCCTCAGTCTAAAATAACCAAATTAGGATTAGGCTACAAAAAAAAAAAGTTTTAAAGTATGCAGCTGGTAATTTGCGTTTAGTCTACGTTTCCATGGTGATCCGTCTGGTTAAAGGGGAAGCGAGCAACACTGCAAAAGATTTTTTTTTTTTTCTGTCTTAGGATGTCCAGATGTGGTGCAAACAGACACATTTAGTCAAGCAAATTTATCTTAACAAAACCACAAATTAAAACGTGAATGGTCTGCTAAAGACAAAGCAGCTTGGATGCTGATCTTGCCAACTACATACAATAATCTTTTACAACGTTCTGCTAAGATATAAACTAACATTTGTTTCTAAATATTTCTTTTTTTTAGCTGTTTTTCCACACAGCCCAAGCCTGATAGACTAGAGCTACATCAAGAAAGAAGCAGATTCTGAAAATGAGCCAAAGGACCCCCCACCCATCTGGAAGGCGGGACCAACTGTAGCTTCTGAAACTGCCTTAGCATGCAGCGGGTTAGCACTACAACCAATCAGAGTGCCGAACTAGGTGATGTCACCGCAGGTTAGGCCAGAGCAAGGAACGGACTCAATCAGTAAAAGATGGAGCAGTGGTCCGAGCTGGGAGGAGGTAGATCAGCTGGCTGCGACAGGTGGCTATCGAGTTGATGGAGGGCGAGCAGGCAGTAGGTAGAGGTGAACAGTTTCCTCAGAAAGGCAGTGACTGATGCAGGGAGTGGATGCGGCCAGGGAGTGAGAGGAGATCCAGAAGGTTGCAATCGAGCACATAGAGGAGCAGAATTTCCAGAAATCAGCACTGAAGAACAGAGAAAAAAAGTGAGTACAAGCAATAATGGGACACGATGGGACACGAAAATTGGCCTGATTACCACAAAGATGGCCAAACAGTCTGGCAAAGACTAGTGCTCCCGCTGCTCCTTACAAAGGAGTGTTAATGAATCCCGAGGAAGGCCAGGTGTGGCAGCAGGAGGCAGCCAGACTCCGCCCGTGTCCTGAAGAACCTGCTCAGCCCAACCTACAACTCTTAAAAACACACCTCTCCAGCCAAGCAGGATCATGACAGATGTATTTAGAATGATGCAAACGAGTCAATGGGAGAGCAGTTTGTTGAAAATGAAATCCAACGATTGTTGCTGTTTCTGCAAGCAGAATTTAGGAGTAACCGTTGTGCTCAAACACTATTATCTTTCGAAATACGCCATTTTTCAATGTCAATGGCATCTTGTTGGGGATAGACGTCAATATAATGAAATTCTAAAATCCATCGACTTCTGTTTTTGCATGCAGAATTTGAGAATAAATGGTGTTCTCTGACATGCTCAAATGTAACCATTCTGTCAAGCGTTAGCTTTAGTTTGACAAATATACATAGTCGTGTTCAAATTACTTATTGAATAGCTATCTTTATCATGAGAGCAAGTTTTCCAAATGTCTCTCACCTTTTGCAAATGAAATGGGTCTCATCCACCACAATCCCTAAGAGATTATCACGAAAATCCAAGTCTTTAATTATCCAGACTACAACATCTCAGCTGTGTCGTCATTTTGTTAAGCCCTCTTAGAGACACTCTACAAGAATAAACTGGTCTGATTGCCCACCCAAGACTTTGGGGCATAGTTAATGAGATCCAACGGAGGTTAGCTAGACGGACCTGTTGAGCAAATTTAAATTTGCTCGTGGTACGTCTAGCTCTCTAGGCTAACACAGTGCACATGGTATCAACCAATTTAGTATCCTAAAAACAAAAACAACGCCAGAACCAGACAAAAACAAAACACGTTTTCCCAACACAACTTATCTTTGCCACTGGTTACACTGGCTAATAACTGAGTAAATGTTATCCGCAGTAAGTCACTAGTGGATAAAATGTGTGTTCAGTAACAAATGAGTCACCAACTTAGATTTCTCTACCATGTCTTAGGAAATCATGAAGACACCAAGTCAAAGATCAGTTTATATGTTTGTAAAACAAACATTCTCCACATCCAGCTGGCATCCAGTCTTCTTTCTTAGCTCTCACCACCAGGTGAAAGCCTGCTCTTTAGTCTTTTAGTCAATGGCTTATTTTCTGCTGTGTACAACTGAACTAGGTCTGCGAGCTAGCCTTGACTTATTATCGATATGCAGTGACAAGTAATTTGCAGCTCTCATGAGAACATCATAAGATGCATTGTACATCCCAGGATTTGAAGATGCTCAGTGGGTTTCTGCTGGCAGCAGGCTCGGATGAGTCAGAGAGCTCAATAACAGTTCATAAAAGCAATCAAATGTTAGAATGCAAGACAACTGAATCTGATATTTTTGATGACAAAGTTGTTTTGTTCTGCTTTCAGTGTAAATTCAAACCCTGATCACACCACACTGAATTTGGTATATAATAAAAGTAGTCCATGGTTCATATAAACAGAGTGGTTATAAGTGGTCTGGTTCTCCATATGTGGTGCCCTTAATTCCTTCTTCACATTCCTTTTTTTGTAAGGTTTCTTAGCTCAGACATTCTTCATACCTAAACAGTCTTTTTTATTTGGACAAATTACAAAAGTGTGATGAGTAGCAAGGCACTCATCTTTGTTGAATTTAATTTTACATCTCAGACCTGGCTGACCCCATCTAAACATATTAGTTTTTATTATTTTTTTCTTTCCTCCAGCAGTAAAATGTATACAGCTAAACATGAAGACCAGTCCATTCCGACATCAAAGTAAAAAGCAAATTCAACTTTCCTTCGACTCGCAAGTATGAAGTGAAACTTCTGCCGGGGTTGGAAGTCTTGACCTGACTTCAAGTTTCACCGAAATAAAAAATCTCAACAGTGTCCGTTTTAGGGTCAGTCTGACCTCGAACTGTTGCATGACTGGATTTCTAAAAAAGGACACTGCCTGATAAATCCTGTCCACGAAGACGGCAAACACACCTTCGTATAAACATGCACCCTGGTTCCTCTGCTGCTCAAACCTACAGCAGAACAGGAGGAAAGAAAAGTTTAGATTAATGTATATCAATACTATATATTAAAGGTAATTAGTAGAAGATATTCAAACAGTATTAATGTGCTGGCAGTCAATTTCATGGCAGTTTGATCTATATAGTTTATATCTATATAATGAATGAATTGGTAAAATGAAAAAGAATAAATCAGCCATCCGTGTAGTCATCGAAATTTCTTTCTGAAAAGAAATATCACTGAAACACTGATAACAAATAAACGAAAGACAACCAAATAATCATGTGGTGGAATCAACCTGCAGGGTTTTTTGTGTGTGTTTTAGTTCACCTTTAGATTGATTGCTCAATATTAATAGTAATATGATTTGGCCTGCAGTACAACACTCCAGCAGAAAAAGATGTGCACTTTCACAATGTCAAAATCATTGATGTCCTCAGAACTAATTTCTCTTGCTCTCTTCCCTTTTAGTCATTGCAGCAATTAAAACATAATTAAAACTGAAAACAAAAACCTGCGTTGCCACGCTTGATTTATTATACAGAAGATCTAATGCTGAATGTTGTCAGTGACTGCTGCAGTCATCTCTAAAACTGTTTTCAGTTCCCCGACATGTCCTCTCCGACAATAAACACGCTTTATTGCTGATATTTTCTTTCCCTCAGCATGTTGCTGAATTTTGTTGCATTAAAGGATGAGTTGTGTCATCCAGCGTCAGACTGGAAGGTTGAGTCAGTCCCGCTGGAGCCAACGATGCACAAGAACTAAGTGCTCACCACACAGCGAACTTCTCTGGACAAATGTGTCTCATGTGTAACATTCTGCACCAACATGTGACGTTACATCACGGTGACCGCTGTTCAGCAGAGGGACACAGGTACGAAGCGAAGAAAGCTTCCAGCTTCAAGGCTTAAAAGATTCATTATCTGTTTTTTTGGGGGGGTGAGAGTCACTCTGTATTTTGAAAGCTTTCAGGCACTTTTTTTTAACCCCTTAATAAGATCCTAAATAAAATATTTAAAATTCATATCAAAGGGTTTATGAAATGTTTCACAAAATCTAAAAATATAACTGACAAATGAACTAATCAAATTAATTTGGCTGAAGGTGTAAATACTCATTGCATCAATACATTGTTGTGAAAAAAACACTATAGTAGAGGTTTGATATTTGAATAAAAGATGCAAGCTGCAAGAATGCTCAGGCACAAAAGAGTGTTTTGGTGATGAGGAATCAATTAAAGTTGTGCATTTTAGTGCTCATTGACACAAAGGGTTTAGTGTCTTTAGGAATGCTGTCAAAACTGCATATTGAGGTCACAGCTGCATTATTTAGTTTTACCATGAAACATATCATCATCCAGCTCTTCACAAAGGTCAAACAACACAAATTGGCTTCAAATACTTCAGTAGTGCTGCTTGTTTTAATCAGTTTTTAGCAATTCTAAAAGAACTTTGTGAGTAAAGCCACCCATCCATGCACCTTTATCAGCACAAAGCTTTCACTGCCAGAGGCACGGAGAGCTTTCCGAGACATCTTCACCTGCTTTCAGCGCTGAAAGCAACAAAGGAGAGGAGTGGAGCAATCGGGTGAGGAAGAGGAGAGATATGGGTGGAGTAAGAAATGAAAGAAATTATAATAGAAAAAGACACAGATATAGAAACGGAGGCAGAGCTGGAGATCAAAAGGTGAAGATGCAGAAAGAGATTGTCGGTGAGAAAGCAAGTGAGGGGTAGTGTAGTAAAGTGAATTAGCTCCAGTGGATAAGGAGCTCCGTGCTGGCTGCCAATTTTTGTTAATCCTTGTCACATCTGGCTGGAATAGACTGTGTGTGTGTGTGTGTGTGTGTGTGTGTGTACGTGGGAGTGCCATTGTGGGACAGCACACACATATGTGTGTTTGAATTAGTATGTAAAAGTCTGCATTTCAGCTCTGCTCATTGTGAAGGCAAGAGCCTGTATGTTGTTTGTGAGAGCATGCATATAAGGGTATATGCTCTAGTAGCCTATATTTGTGTACGTGTGTAGGTGTATGACTTACCCTGGCTATTTTATGATAACCAATGCTCATATTTTGTGTTATTTCATCTCTCCTGCTTACCCAGATTCTTAGTGATTGAAAATGAATCATGATTAAAAACTGGCTGAAAAAAGGAACTTTTGTAGTTTGTAGCCCAGTGAGTTAGCCTCCTAAAGTCGTGGAAGTTAAATCTCTTAACACCGTCAAAAATGTACTCTTGTTCAGGCTCTTGCTCTTATTTTCTCTTCAGTCACTACTTTTTTGAAAATCTTATAGTGCACTAAGGCATCCGTACAGTAGCCCAGTATGATTGATTACCAAAGTTTAGCTTGCTTGGCTAGAGTGAGTGCTCTGCTCCATGCTAGCACAGCACAGTTCAGTGTAATGCATAGCTGGATGAGGTGTCCTTGGACATGGCACAGTTGCACCTGCATGTGGAGGAGGGCATGTGTAAAATACTTTCATCACTGACACAGCCATCGACAATGGGGGGAATGGAAGGAGGGCCTGGGCACAGCACTGTACAACCCTGCTAGTGTGAAAGTGCCTTCGTCGCCTCTGCCATAATGTTCTGTTGCTCTGCAAGCTAAATTCACAATCATTTACATATGACATGGTGCTGTAAAACTATATGCCACTGTCACAACTGGAGCTGGAGTCCTATGGTGGGCTTTGTTGGTAATAGTTGGGATGGGAGACCATGAGAGCTAGACAACATTTCCTAAAAGCATTAAAATATGCCTTCAAATAAACTCATCAGTTAATCAGCTGGGATGATGTTTTGACTTTAGCTCTGGGATTGATGATTCAGACCAAAGCATGTTCATCACTGGGTCACAGAACCCGTCTCCCCCCTGACCAGTATGACGGCTGGACATTCCTATGGTGTTTATACTTGCATAGAATGTTTGAACAGATGAACGTGGCGGCTTCAGGCATCTGGAAATGTTACTAAGAGATGAATGGCATTTTGGAGGGGCTCCACATTTCTCTTCCTGATATCTTGGCTGATTTCTTTTGTTTTCCCCATGATGCCAAAAGAAGCAGTGTGCCTTAACATACATCCACAGGTATGCCTCCAATTATCTAAAGTGTTACGAATTAAGTTACCAGAAGCTTCATAAACCATGGAATTATCATCTGGGTTTAAAAGGCACAGTAATCTAAGTGCAGGTAAATTTCTGACTTTGAAAAAAGTACAGAAAAAATATCTGTCTCTTTATACTGGCATTTAGAAAAATGAAATAATTTTAACAATCCCAGAAAAGCTTCAGTCTGATTTATTGTCAGGCGGTGATGTATGTGTATACATATGTACAAGTGTATGTGGGTTAATTAGAGCTGGATTTTGCAAACATTTCACATTTTCTTGTCACAGAAACATTGATATTAAGGTATCAATTGATGTTTGTTTGTTTGTTTGTTTTTTAGTGTATTTAACAGTTATCTCACATTATCAAAAGAAGACAATGTCAGTTCAACATGGAAAACTATTTTAAAAGGTCTCATGTTTCATGAGAGAATTAAAAAAAGAACTTATCTGAATAGTCAATGCTCTGCATTGTGAGCTCAGGCAGGCTTCAGATGGTGCAATTCTCTGCAATATGGCAGCCAGAGTGGCATGAAATTGGAGCAAATGTGAGCAGGTCAGGACGGGACTAATGTGGTCATCTTGTTCAGTCTATGCTCACATTTTCAGACCTGTATTTTAGACAAACTGCACTGGATCAAAGCTGCAATTTAATCATTGTAACGAACGTGCGCAGGCTCAGAGCTCAAATTTAGCACCTGCTCAGGACAACCGGGATCAGCATTTTTGCTGTGAAGGTCGGCTGTCAGTAATGTCAACCTATCATATAAAAGCGTCATGGCTATTGTACTAGAGTATCATGACAGAGAAAATAAGTTATGAGACGTTAATATAAATGATAGAACGTTCTAAGCAGAGACCAATAGAAATCAAACTACCAGCACTTAGTGCATATACACATTACCATACTAACATTTTTCAGGTTTTCCAGAAGATTTTGTAGAAAACCTGCTGATTTCAACTGTAGGGATCTAGTAGTGCATGCAAGGTGAGTCTGTGAGCTCTAAACTCATCCTGCACATTATAATAAAACCACTTTGGCCAGCTGGCTTATGGGCAGTTCCACAAGTCTATCAGTACTGTACTCGCTCGTTCATCACACCGACTAATCTGCAAATCCATCCTTGGCAAGAAAGCTTTATCTGAGCTCACCAGTCCAAAACTCCACCAGCCCCAGTAATTTCCCTTTCTCACTCTTCCTGGAGCCCACATCTCCTTTGGCTGTAACTAACTCCACTGTGCAGCTGCCAGAGAATTCATTTTAGAAGACACCAAAATTGATCTTTTCATCCCAGCGACCTCCTGAAAAAAAACATGTAAGAACACTTCCTGGATGCTGCATATGCAGCCTCTCAAATTGCATCCAAATCTGTAGAATCTCTGTTTTCTCCTCTTTATGTCTTTGTGCTTATGACTGGTGGTTTGCCTCTGGCTCAGCTGCCACTGCAATTATGAACTTATGCAAAACTACAAGGTTAAGCAAATGCAAGTAATGAAATGTTAATATTATATCACTGGCTGCACCACAGTGAGAGCATTATGATAATTAAACATCCTAATAGGCCTGGGTCATGTTAAATCTCTGAGTTTTGGGTCAGCAGATGTGAAGGATTCCACATTATTGAAATGCCAACGAACTAAACACAACTGTTTACTGTATGGTTATCAGAGAATTCATCGCCCCACTTTAATCAAGATTTTTTTTTTTTATTGAAGCACAGAAATCAGTCAGTTTTATCATTGTCCTCACATCATTTGCACTTGGTCTCGAACCTTATCTCCCGTGGACGTCATTAATCAACATTGTAATTTCCTGTATTGTATCATTTTACCTTAAAAGTTTGACACTTTGATGAAAAGTGGCTTTCAGGAATTTAATAATGTGTTCCTTTAAAATCAAGAGGGTAAGCAGCATCAGTGTAATAATTAGACAAGTCAGTGGGATGCTGCACATTTTCAGGAAAATTTTTTTATCATAAAAAGTAAAGGTGAAAATGAACTGCCCCTCATGAGGAGCTCCTTAGTCAGACCACGTCAAATTAAAATAAAAATCATAAGCATGGCCAACTGTTCATCATGTTTAGACCTTAGAACTTTCACTGTTCAAATGTCGGATTGCCAAAATCTTGGTACAAAGAAAAATTGTTTCTTTCAGTTGCTTGAGTTTTTTTTAGTTGTTGTTTAGAGGCAAAATAGTTGAGAATCAGGGTTTGGCCCATCATTCCCAGTAACCTGCTCAGTGCTCGTTTGTTGCTGTTGTCTTCTTCTTTCTTGGTTTTCTTCTCTCACTTGCTGTTCTTTTACCACAACATCCAGTTTAATAAATGTTGCTAAACGGTTGTCAAAACAAAGTGACAAAGCAGGGTGTTCATTGAACATGACTAAGGACTGACAAACCCCCTCCAGGTTAAAACATCCAACTTTACAGCAGAAGTAGACATATTTACAACCTGGTACGAAAAACGGCTTTAAACGAGCGAGAATGTTCATGCACCCCTTCAATCAAATTTATATAAAGCTACAAATTCATCTTTAATTAGGAGTCTTTTTTTTAATTTTGAGTGACAACTACATTACACTTTGTAGTGTCAATTGCTTACCAATATCCTTAGCTACTTCATATGTATTAATCAGTTACTCTAATTTTAAAGATGACTTGTTGTGCTTTAATTTGTACCAACAGTAAGGCCCAACTGGTTTAGCTGTAGGGGCCAGTAGTGATCAAGGGCCACAGTAGCTCCTTGATTTAAATGTCTCAAAACCAAAATGACATCCGAAACGAGGATGGATGAACAGATTCAGACAGAATGAGTGGATGGTAACAGTAGTGGCATGAGATAAGCTAAGCCAAAGTAGCTAGCGTATGGTAACTGCGGTAGATCAATCAATCAGACTAATCAAACTTTATTCATATTTCAAATTTTGTACAATAAAATGCAGCACAAAGCACTTTACAAGGTAAAAACAAAATAAAAACAGTCGTCCTCCCTGATCCACCCTTACTCCCCATTGATAATAATAATAATAAAACACGATCAAAGACAGAAAAATAAATAATAACAGCTGGGCATGGAACGACCAGAGAGGGAACAGAGCATCACAGGGAGCCTTCGGCATTTGGGAACCCCAGCAAACATGCCTATGTGGGCCCCCCATGGGTAGATGTTGGTTTGGCGTGGGTTGGTGTGGGCAGGGTGAACTCTCACTTATCCCACAGTGGCCTGCAGCGTCGTTGCCCTCTGGGGCCCCCATGTGAGATTTCTGTTCGCATCCCACAGCTGGGCTTGCCCTAGAACAACCTACACAGGCCCCATCTGGTTTACCACACAGGGCCTGCAGTAATCCTGACCCATTTAATCCCAAAAATTTCCCTGCAAAATAAATACATGCATTTTAAACCTTCCTAACATATAATGTGTAATTTTTTTTTTTCATTTCATGTTGGTTACATTAGTGAAAATGTAGGTTTTGATTCTCTGATACAGTCTGAATTCACACCAATACTTCAATTAGACATATTTGCACATATGAAATAACACTTAGATCACAATCAGTTTCAAATGAATCTTTTTCAACTGTAGAAATGACTGTGATATTGCACACTTCACTTTGGGCTTCTTTTAAGTCTGGACTGTATAGAAAATAGAATAAACAACAGAAACCTTTGACGGTATATATTATACTAGCAGTGATTATATTCATTTTTCTTGTGATAAAAAGATACATGCAGGTATATAATTCTATTTATATAGCAGTAGAAGACCCATTTTAACTAATATAAGTGCAAAAATATTTCAGTTCTCTCTGTTAATGGAGGTGTTTTAGTAGCAGACTGTCACGGATCAGACAGAACGAGGACCACAAATGCGTCACGTTTTCACAGTTTATTGAGGTTTTGGGGGTGTTGGAG